>JACGDI010005832.1:748901-791723 GCA_014898725.1 Jacaranda copaia
CGTAAAATATAATTCAAATTGAAAAAATCAAATCTATATCACAATCAACACTTGCGTCTTCGACTTGCCCATTTCCCAATCTAGACGACGATGATGTGGAATGTCGTCTCCTTCGTTCTATTGTAAGAACAAAAGTAAAAATAGGATGACAAGAATCTTTGCCAACTTGCAAGAACTTAGACAAGAATTGCACCAACCATGATACTGTTGTGGAGGATAGGTATGCCAACTGCCACAATTGAAGAAAAACAAAGAAAGAAAGATAAATTATTATCATTATCCTTAGTCAAATTAATTTTATTTTTTTTTCTTTTATGAAAATGAGGTATCTCGTATGAGTGGGTATTGGACAGAGTTGGCAGATGGTGGCCCAAAAATGTTATGCCCCATTAGAGCAACAAATCAAATCGATAGATCTAATTGGATTGGACCTCAGAAAGAAGCCAATCAAATCAAGCCATGTGTCAAAATTATTACAAGATATGCATATTATGTGCATAAATATCCAATATTGTGATATTTTCCACATCCATCAGATTTATTTAGCGTTTTACTTATTCAAATGTCACTTCGTTTGAGTGAATACTAATTCCAATAGACAAAAACAAGGGGTTGAATAACATTGGAGATAGCCTATGTTTGAGTGAGGCTATAAGTTTTTTAAAATATTTTAGAGTTTGCAAGATATTATAGAATATTTGATTAATTTTGCATAAAAAAAAAAATCAAAGTAAGATGTTAAGATTTTATAAGTTATTTTAGGAGTAAGGAGTTTTTAATTTATTTTTAAAATTTTAAAAAACTTTTTTAATTGCAACCAGATTAATTACAAAATTTTCATTATTAAATTTTAATAAGTTATAAAATCTTATTTTATTCTTGATGTAACTTATTTGAAATATAGTGTCTTACAAGTTTAACAAGCTATAGGAGCTTAAAATATGTTTGAAAATGCTAGATTTTATTTTGAAAATAAGTTCTTAAAGTGTTTTGATCAAATAAAAGTTATAAATGTATAAGATGTTAGTAATAATATTTTTGTAATCAATATAATTAAAATTAAATTTATTTATTAATATTTTAAAAATAAGTTAGGAAGTTTTTATTTTTTGAAAAGAATTTATAAAATCTTAATAAATTTTTATTAAATATTTACGATATTTTATAAATTATTAAATTTATATAAAATATTTTAAAAAATTTATAAACTTACTAAAACACTGTGAAAATCTTTTCAATATGCCCCTTTCTTGGGAGAATCCATTTGGACATACCTTTGAGGGGAAAGATGATCATGTTTATGAATTGTTCAATGCTCAAAGACCAATCTACCAATTGAGATGATTAGTTTTGCCAAGTTAGCTACGATGCTGTCATGAACGAGTTGATTTCTTTTATACCAAATGGACCCTATTGCTACAAACGAATAAGACAATAAATTAAAGTTGTTCCTTTATTATAGTAGTAATAGTAATAATAATAATAATAGGATTGCTTATTGGGTCAATGAGAAATTGTATTGAATCCACCAATATGTCAGTTTTCAAATAGAGGAAGTCTAAAACCCCACTTTGAATTATATTTTGTGTTCTTCTTTTTGAATAAGCCCACTTTGAATTCAACTATAGATATGCAAGAAAGGGGTCTTCTTCATTTTCACATAGACCACTAGAAATTTCAATATCGTTAAAGTAACTTTGTAACCTCTTGCACAACAAAATTTCAAGTCTTTTCCTTCCTTTTGGTTTGTGAAAATCAATAAATAAATTTTATGTTCAATTAGATTACGCTAGGCCCAAAATAGCATTAGGGGCCTTTTTAATTTTTTTTCTTTTGATTTTATTTTTTGGGGGGTGTTTTACATGAACCTTTTTCCATTAATTATCAAACAAGATTTTGAATTTTTTGGGTTTTTTTTCTTCTTATTTTTGCTTTTCAATTGAGAAAATATTACCAAGATTGTACGCATAATAAAATATATAATATTTTACATGGAAAAAAGTAAAAGAGAAGGCTGCATGTACAAAAGGCCCAAAAGAACATGGGCCTATGCACACAATATATGAACATACATTTACTTCCGTTTGTTTTTGTTTTGGTAGCCCAATTGTCTAAGGCCCACTTTCGACATACAAACTGTAAACAGTCCAACATAAAAAGAATTGAAATGCCACCAAAATATATTAAAAAAAAATTGAAAAGATCAATATCCAAGTAGGCATTTGGCTTTAGAAAACAATAATAAACATGTGCGCAAGGAGGGGGTAAAAAAAAACACTTATTTTACTGTTCAAGTTTTATCTAACTGCAAAACGTTATCACAAATTCTATTCAGCAGGCAATTTTTCATGGAACAAAACACTCCAGCTTTCATACATGTATCTTCACATGAAATAATAGGTAAGGTACAAAATAAAGTTTTCAAACAAGACAAATGCAACTAAAGAAACCTCAAATAAAATGAATTCAAACCAACACATGTAAACTTAATCATATAATTTCAAACAGAAAGGAGACCTTTTTAAGTTGCTGACAAGCTTCATTTTTTCTTTTCGATTTAAAATTTATAATCACCTCATTGAATCTATCAAATTATACTTAAGGAGATTATTTCAAATTATATTAATATTAATAGAAAATTGAATGAGTAGCAAGAGGAGAAGAAATGTCACCTCGCATAGGGGCTAGTTAGGTCTGGTTCAACCATTTTCGATATTAGAGCACATTGTTAAATTTGGTCTTAATGAGAAAAAGAAACTAAAACATCTAACAATGCATCTTTACATATCAAGAACTATAAGGTCGCCCTCTTCATTATGGCATGAAAGTAAATGACCAACAAATAATTTTATTGATCCCATATGAAGCTATTGTTCCTAAATTGCATGTCCCTATTTCCATACCGAAAAATCAATTGACATGGCTTAAATTTATATAAAATTATATTGTACATACACATATTTTTATTAAAGTTTAAAATTGTCCTCTTAAGATTAATAAAATTGTCATTTATATTTTAATAAATTGAATTTCGTTCCAAAATCAAAATTTTTTACTGCATCATTTCATTCGCAATATATTCACTTAAGAAGACTAAATATGTATATTTCATAAAAAAAAAAACGATCTACTTACATTGTATTTACTCTCAAACACGTCAATTAAGATTAGATTTTATTACAAACCTAACTTTAACTAAAGAATCTAATGAAAAGCTGAAGAGGGTTTTGGATCCTACTCAATCCCAATTGAAAAATACTACTAAAAGGGGGAACAATATGATGAAATCAAGTGGGCACTGTGGCTTGTTCAAGTGCGCCAATCTTAAAATATCCCAATAGAACAAACTTTACAAGGCTATAAAGGCAACCTTTTTCCCCATAAATTCTCCCCATTTGTTCCAATTTCACCTGTGCGCCTTGCGTTGGCATAATGGGGTCGTTGAATTCCAACGCTCACTTTCACCGACACTTAGCCCCACACACTTTACCTTTCTTGTCCAGAACTGTTCGTTATTCCAACACACCAGTAGCAGCTCACTAATCTTCTATGATTGATTCATCCAGTTCCTTCTTTTCAGTTTCTTTTCCCCGTGTATGAAACTCTCTCCGTGTGTGTGCGTGTATGTGTGTTCTTGAGGTTTTCTGGGCTGTTTAGGGTGATCATAGGTAGTAATTTATAGTGGGAAGGGAAGTCGGTTGATGTTGTTTTTGCAAATATGGAGGCTATAAAGAAGCAAGCTAGTAAATTGAGAGAACAAGTGGCTAGGCAGCAACAGGTATGAAATTATTTTCTTGTTCGGTAGTTGCATGTTACGGATTCAAAAAATTTGATCTTCAACAAAATTAAGAAGTAGAATTAGAATCTTGGGTTTGATCATGTTGTCCCGTTTAGATAAATCTTTTTCTTGGCGCAAGGGTAAAGGTATGCTCCAGTTTTTTTTTTGTCTTTTTGTTTCCCTCCTATTTTGGAGGGGGGAGGGGTTTTATTTTTAATTTTGTTGGTTTTTATTTCTCAGTCGATTGAGCTGTGTTTTGAATTTGAGTTTGATGTATATCATTATGTCCCTGTTAAACCATATTATGGTTAGGCATATTCTATCTTTGAGAATTCTGTTTTGGGTACAAGGTCCTCCAACAATTTGATTCGAAGGATGCACCTTCAAGTCTGGTCCTGTTTAAATTTCTATACTTGCTAAACAATCTCAAGGTAAAGGCCCAATGGTGCTGTTATATATCTTCAAACATGAATGGCCAAGGATTTTATAAGTGAAGCTTCTTTTGTGGCGCAATCTTTTTATCCTCTGAAGCATACCTGACCTTGTGCTTCTTCAAAAAGATGTAACCTTAATATCTATAGATCCTTTCAAAGAACTAGTGCCAGCCAATGTGATTGAAGTATTCGAGTGTCCATATTGTTAATCATCTAATGATTCTAAATTTACTGCTCATATACCATAGGGAGAATGAATAAGCAGTTATCAAGCATTGGGGGTGGTCTGATTTTGGTCTTTAAACTTTCATTGTGAAAGATACAGTTGCATTTCTCTGGCAGGCAATCCTTAGGCAACTGGGACAGTTGGGTCATGGAGGGGTTATGATTGATGAAGCTGATGTGCAACTTCATCAGCAACTACAGAATTTATACAAATCTACAAGAGCAGCAAAGGTAAATCATGGAGGCATGTCTTTTTACGTGCGGTCCTGTCAAGTGGTTTCTGAATCTAATGAGTTGTCTTATATAACTTCAGCAGTCACATTTAAGGAGCTTTTTGTTCCACAGCATTTCCAGAGGGATATTGTTCGTGGGTTAGAAGGATTCGTTTCAACAAGCAAAAAACAAATGGAGATAGGTGTGTAGGCTTGTGCTTTTCTCTTTAGTTTCTCAGGTGATGAGGGGAAGGATAAGTTTCAACTTTGCTTTGTAGCTAGAAAATTGGCTGAAGATTGTTGCAAGTACGGTATTGAAAATCAAGATTCTGCTTCTCCACTTGCAAGAGTTGCCTCAGATTTTGGCACCTCACATGCCTCAATGGAAGATCATAGAGAAACAATGCTTGGAATTCTTGGTTATCAGGTGAATAGTGCCTCTAACAAATCTATTTTTCATCACAGGGCTTGGATAAGACTGTCCCTCATCCATTCCTGTAATTTTCTTTAACCATCAATCGGTTTTACCTAAATTTCATGCTGATGCTGTCATTCATATAGCTATTTTAAAATATTAAACAGTTGAAAACTTAAAAACACAACTTTACTTATCACTCATTCATTTTTACTTAATCTTCCATAAGAGCTTAAGAGCAATGCCACAGTATCATGATTCCTTCGATGCATGCTCAATTGAAGTTATCAGATTCTTATATTGTACTTGTTGGGGGTTGACTACATCTCAGTCAAGTGCCTGCACAATAAAGTCTTGTCCGGTATCTATGAGTTTTTTGATATACAAAAATGAAAATGAGTGATTGTATTAGATAATCATGTTACAATTCTAGTTTTAGAAAAAAGCCAACTATGTAAAGAATTTAATCTTCATAGTTTTAAAAGAAGTCATAAATTATACAAATTTGTTAAGCATAAGTTCTCATCTGTGCCATATGTCTTTGTAGGTGTTGGGCACACCCAAGTGAAAAACCTTTCTGAATTTTAGGCTACTTCCATGTGATCTATATCATTCTACTGAATTGGAGTATTTTTCAACAATAGCACACTAATCTAGCCTGTTCTCTAGAAAACTTTGGGGATTTAGGCTCTCTTTTACACTCACTTTAACCTAGGCTATGGTGTACCGGTGTGCTTCTATTTGATTTGCTGACATGGTCTCTATCTTTCCTGCTGATATCATATTGCTGTTAGTCTCAGTTATCTAACAATGTAACTGAGCGTCTTCTATAGCTGAGGTATTAGGAAGCGTCATCTGTTCTTTTGAGACGAAGAATCAAGATATTGCTAGTCACGTTGCACTTTTCGATATTTGGTGTTTCTTACTTTTATCTTCAGTTCAAACACTCAGCATTTCCTTATCTACGTTTTGGGGGAAGAGGGGAGCACTACAAAATCTTCTTTGTCTTGGCTTTTATAATTGAATTATAACATGAAAAGTTTGTTAATAAAGCACTAATGCACTATCTCTTCAAAACATCCTAAAGTTGGTTATTTCTTTGCTAAAAGCCTGCCTGGTGTTACTTATTCTTATGCCATGTTCTTTTCATGAGACGCCTTGCTTACCCCGTATTTCTAGTCATTTTCACATCTCGCTTCCATTTGCAACATTTCTGTTTCATCTTGTGCTAAAAATTCTCTTCAACTTGAAAAGTTACCTTACTCTTACAATCTAATACTTCTAACAGACATTATTAACTTGCATCTGTCATATACATCTTTTGAAGAAATAAATTGACTCACGCCTGATGTAGAATATGGAGATTCTTGGCCAGTTAAAAGCAGAATTAGCATCTGTTAAACTATGAAATAATTAAAAAAAAATACATTACCACATAATTTTCAAAAGTTCTGGACCATAATGATTCAACAAGTTTGCTAATTGTTATATTTTTCTGAGTTACCAGAACTTATTTCTGACCTGTAGGTTTCTGAGCCACTTCGTGCACTGATCAATGGTGCCCCTCTGGAAGATGCTCGTCATTTGACTCACCGTTATGACAGAATGCGTCAGGAATTCGAAATTCAGGTTTTGCTTTGTTCATCTTTTGATGAACTTCATTTTGGAGTTACTTTAGTTGTTCAGCCTGTGACTTTAAACTTCCGTTTAGGCAGCTGAAGTAATAAGACGGCAATCAAAGTCCAGAGATACTTCTGCTGAAAGTGCCTTAAAGCTTAAAAGTGCTGAGAAAAAATTGACAGAGCTTAAGTCTTCCATGTCGACACTTGGAAGAGAAGCTACCGCTGCTATGTTATCCGTAGAGGATCAGCAACAGGAAGCAACCTTCCAAAAGCTTCTTACCATGGTATCAATATTTAATTTCACATTTTCAGTTGTTGGGGTTTGGATTTCATGCATAATTCTTTTAATTTATTTCTTTTGAATAATATTACTGTGCGGGTTCCGTTGAACCTATATACCAGTAAACCTAGAGTCCAACCATTTGTTATTTCTTTTCTATGGAAACTTTGGCAATGATGGAGAGGACAATGGTAAAATTGCCATCAATAGTATTGTTTGTTTCTTGGTCGAATCCAATTAAGTTTCCACTTTGTTCATTTATGTTCTTTGTTTATTATTCATTATGTTAACAACTTTTTGATTTCACTATCTTGTGCATAGAAAGATAAATTGGAACATAAAAGGTCTTTTTACTTTAATATCTTTTTTGGTGTATTTAGTTCCTCTGGCATATTGTTTACTACAATCAAGAAGTTACATGAAGATACTCAAACCAGCTTCAGAAAATAATGAGACAACAATCTTTAAGATGTGCACTTGCTAGTTATAAGTAAAATATTGTACGTAGAGGGTGTTTGGGTGAGCTTATAAGTTTTTTAAAACATCATGATTGAAAGCTTATAAGATTTCAAAAAGTGTTTGATAATTTTTTTTAAAAAAGAGTTTATAAGTTTCTAAAATAAGATATTAAGAGTTTATGAACTCTTCTTAAAAAAGTAAGGAGTTTCTAACTTTTTTTTAAGATGTTAACAAGTTTCCTTAATTTTAATTATATTAATTATAAAATTATCATTACTAATATCTTATAAGCTCTAAGTTCTTATTTTATTCAAACACTTTAAGAGCTTATTTTTAAAAAAAGATCGAATATCTCATAAGCTCCAAAAACATATCTTATAAGATGTAGAAGCTTATAAGACCATTTAAATAAGCTTAGCCAAACACCCTTTTAATCAGATATCTTAATCTTGCTTTGAAATTTTTGCACTGTGGGATCTTACATAAGCTTTGCTCACAGGTTGACGCTGAGAGATCTTATCATCAAAATGTTGTTGCTATTTTGGAGAAGCTGCATTCTGAGGTCTGTCATTTTTATTCCATTCTTTGCACACACATACACATATATTAATATATTATCAGGTGATTTCCTAAAATAAAACATTCTTTTGGAGCAGATATAATTGGTTTTTATATTCTGCTTTTATTTATGCTTCATCTTCATCATTTTATCATTACATTATCTTTCATTTTAATTGGTTGTAACATCAATGCTTCCTGTTAGATGATTCTGGAGGAGCAAATGGAAGACTCTTCCTTGCAATCGGAAATTCCTCCGAGAGATGAGAATATTCAGTCTTCTAATAATGAGGTTGTTTCAGATAGATCTAATGGCCAGAATGATAAGGATAACAGCAATTCCTACTTCATTGCAAAGGTAACTTCTTTTTCATTGTTTTGGACTGTATCATCGGTTCACTGGGGAGATCTTTCCTCCTGGCCTGGACTCCCATGAATTGGGCTATTTCTCCAACTATGAAATCTCTTTCAATCTACAAGCATGGTATGCTTATGTACTTCCTAATATTTCATGTACGTTGTTAGGTCATACACTCATTTGATGCTCAAGCAGATGGCGAACTAAGTCTTGAAGTTGATGATTATGTCGTAGTTCGACAGGTACCTAAAATGCCGTTTGCTATAGTTATCATTGTGTCTTGATGAATAACATAGCTGATGCAGTTTTCATTCCATAGAGTAATCATTCAAAATTAAAAATTAGTTGCGCCTTTAGTTTTATTAACTGCTCTAGATTATTGGCCTGACGTGCTTTCATGTTCATTAGCTAGTTACTATATGTAACCATAATTGTTTCATAGAAAAGACATATAATTTGATGCAAATGAGCTCGAAATGTGGATTCTTATTCACTTACTGATGTGCCTTACTGCGATCAAGAAGTGACCTACAGAAATTGTGGGCCCGATAGGCATGTTTTTGATGTGATAGATATATGGGCCTTAAAAGCCTACGAAGATCCATCCTGAGAAGTGAGAACATGAACACTATCATAAAAGATTAGTCGGCCTTACATCCCCGATTCCTAACAAAATATAAATGGCTCCTCAGGAGCAATAAAAACATTCTTTGACTTGTCTTTATTTTCTCTCTTATCCGGTTTGTTGCGTTGAAGGTGGAATTCCACACGTTTAATATCGCTCTAGAGAATTACATTGGTTACTTTATGTAGTCCTTGTGTTCTGTGTATTTCCAAAAATGGTCTTTTGGGAGCCAATAGATATTGGAAATAGACCAACGGTCCTCCCTAACTTTCATCTGAGCGAGATAATTGCAGCTTGAGTATTTTTCAAGAGAATAAAATGCTCTTGATATTATGTGATTGCTTGGCATTCTTGATTTACTATTTGCGCTTGGTAGGCGTCTTCAAATGGATGGTCAGAAGGAGAATGCAATGGTAAAGCTGGATGGTTTCCCTCAGCTTATGTAGAAAAGAGAGACACAGTTCCAACAACCAAATTATCCGAAGAGGATTATCCTTCACAGTAAATAAGATTCTACTTTTTTGTGTCCCCATGCGGACGAGTGTTTGTACATTAACATTATACAACATAGGACTTATGATGCTCCTGGCCGCATTTTATCTTATGTTGTGTGTTTGTTTCGTTATAGACCTCCAAATGCGCCAACACTTCAAAGAATTATCTCATGTAATATTGAATATCAGACATTGACTACGTTAAATGAGTGTAACATTCGCATTGATCGGCACATGTTGGGCACGTCAAATGATGCGTTTAAAATTTAGATTTAAAAGAATTAATAATGGAAGGATATGGGGGCTTTTATATATATATATGGGCTTTTATATATATATATATACTAATAAAAAATTAATTAAAAAGTTATTTTGCTTTTTTAAAATTTCTAGCTTTTTTTTTTTAATTTTAAATTCTATTTCTTTTTTTGGTGAAAATTATAATTCGCTGATTGCATTAATCTCGAATGGTATAACCAATGTGAAGGCCTTTCTCATAATACCCTTTTGCACAAACTATATTTTTTCGATTCTTTGCGATCAAACATACATATGTATGTACTTTGACATTTATATATAAAACATGTATAAAGATTGCATTCGCATTTTAATTTTTTTAAGTATTATAGTATATCATATTCATATCATAGATTTAGTGGTCTATGAAAAATGGCAAAAGTTTTTCGTACAATGTGGAAAGTCAAAAAATTAAAACCTTAATAAACTCTTGATATATATGTATATAAATTTATGTTGTCATATTCATATCACATTAAATTTATATTGTCATGTCCATATCTATACATCATAATTTTTCACATTGGCTCTCACAAGTAAAACCCACATCTGCTGTGCATTCCCGCAAACCGATCCACATTATGGCACATCTTCACTAATATTCTTGCGAAAGAACTCAAGTGATGAGAACCACTATTGCGATCACATTTTAGCAACTTGTATTTGCAAAGATAAATGGATAGATGGACAGCTTGACAAATTCCCACTCTCGCCAAGAGATCGATAGTTCATTGGAGAAATTGATAAAAGCAGCAAAACTTACGCTTCAAAGGTTCTAAATCTTGGCATGAAAGCATAGAAATATAGAACACATCCCAAATGCTCCCAAGTGCTATGCTTAAGTCAAAAATAAAAGATAGGTAAATGCAACTATGAAGCTTCTTGCATAAACGTTTTTCTCCAACACATGAAGTGCCTACAGAAAAATGGGTGAACAAGAGTTTGCAATAATCTGTAGTATAGACATGGATTTGGATGGAGATTTTATACAAAAATGTAATCAATAACAAGGATCCTTCAGTATGTGGTGACATCGATCAATTTAACCGTTTCATATACAATTTGATTAAGAGGACTTGCTAGAATTGGAGACAAGAGGCAAAAGGGAGACCAAGAGCTCATACCGCAAAAAAAAAATGTCACTTGCATGGGAGAGAAAAATCTGACGCAGCAGATCTAACCGACAAGGCCAAATGCAGGATGGCAGGAGAAAGAACCCGGAACCTGATTGTGGGTGATCCCACTTGCTCTAATTTTTTGAGGATAATGAATCAAGAGCATCACGAGCATATCCAATCAACATTTTTTGCAGAAAGAATGAATAAATAAAGTTGGAAAGATACTAAAGCAGAGTCATAAGCGCTTGTGTGCTCGAGTTGCTTCTGAACTTTGCCACATAAAGCAGCAGATGACAAATAGGTGGAGATCTCGTTGTTCCATGATAAGACACCCTCAATCAGAGTTTGAGTCATAGAAATCACTAGGGCATGGGGTCATCACCTCAGATTCAAGTACTTGAACCACCCTGTGCATGGTGGGACGATCCTCGGGACCTGAAGAAACACATTGGACGGCTATTGAAAGTAGCGCACCAAGGCTTTCTGTCTGCACTCCTTCACAGTGGGGATCAACTATCTCTCGCTGTCTGTTTTCTGAAACTAAATAATTTAACTGCAAAATGAAAAATGAATGTATGATTATGCGGAGGTGGGAGTTGATCTATTGCAAACATGACAACAAGCACAAATATTATTTGCTTAGGGCAGATTCTATCCAGTCAATAATATTACCAAGTTTCATCAGGAAAGAAACTAATTAGCCTAAAGCATTTTCTTGGCTAAATTCCAGAGTTAGCCAACACACTTCTAACATCATGAAGGTCAAGATTTTTATTGTAAGACAAAGAGAACAACTTGAAAAATGAATTTTCTGGAACATTTTCAGTACTAAGTAAAGCAGTAAGACTTGGATTGACGGGTTTTATTAAGGGGATAACTGTCTCCAGAAAATGAATTACAGATCATATAATTTGAATGAATAAATCTTGAGCTTGTATACAATAAATACAAGACACATTGAGAAGTGGGATGCTAAGAAAACTTAGTAACGTAAAATATTCTTTTGTGTTGCATTCCAATAGAATTATTTGGATTTCCGTGCAATAATTGGAGTTGAGGACTTCAAATGACTCCAGTATTTAGTAGATTCATATATATAATAAAATTTAAGAAATAACTCAAAATCGTTACTAAATGATTTGAAACTCATATTAATTGAAAATATCCAAACAAGTGCAGAAGATTTGTTATCATGGAGTTTAAATCCTTAACTCGCAAGAATCACCCAATCCAAGAGCAAACACTAAGAATTCTTAGGTTCATAGGATACATTAATGTTGATAAAAGAATACCTGTATCATCCAGTGGTTGTCTTGAATTCATACCACCAAACTTTGCCCAAGTGCCATCACAGTCTAAGAATGGAGTCTCATATTTCAAAAACCAGATTTTAAGATCCATCTTAGACCAAATAGCATTGGAGAAGATCCGTCATATAGATCAAATACCATCAGAAGAGCTTATGCAGTATGGGTAGTCATTTCTGGCAGTGCCGATTACAAATTTTGATGAATGTTACAATGGTTAAGTTTGGGGCAGGAGACAACATGTTCAAGGCCAGCAGTGCTATGATTCCCAAACCCTATGGAGGACAATAACCAGAAAACTCCGACACAAAAGTTCTCATTCTAGTCTCATGCTTCATCTTTGAAAAACCAATAAAAGGTTGGCTAGACGTAAAACCCTAGAAAATAATCTCAGATTATATCTTTTAAATTGCTTATTGTGCCTCATTCTACCCACAAACCAATGATGGCTCAGTGCCCTAATACCATGAAGTACCATAGTTGGCACCTTAATATCAATTTTCACATATTCATCTTGAATAATTAAGAAGTGGAAGCTCTTACACCATAGAAAGATGGAAAAAAAAACATACCCATCCAACAATGTTGAGGCCCTTCTCAATGAAGGATGCATCAGTAGGCCGCTTTCCACTCACAATTTCGAGTACCAGAACACCAAAACTATAAACATCAGTCTTTTCTGTAGCTCTTCCACTCTGCATATACTCTGCCGAATATAACATTGTTGGAGAATTCAGCATTAAAATAGCAGCAATCTCATAATAAATAAACAAATACATAAAGAGGAAAGAAACATCCATAGAAGAATGAAGAGAAGATACACAGAGGAAGTATTACTAGTGGATCTTTCCATATGTTGACTTTATCCTATAAATGTATAACATATGAAAGATTGAACATGAAAGTTCAGTAATACCACATGATTTTCCAATGCCTTGCTTAGTTGGAACACATAGCTTGTCCAGAATGAGGGAACATAAGGTTCAAATCAATATTATTGTAGACTTTGTATCTCTCTACCTTATTTATCACCAATATAAGAAATATATAACGGAGAGGGAGAGAGAGCGAGACACACACACACACACACACACACAAAAAAAAAAAAAAAGAAAGAAAGAAAGAAAGAAAAAGGAAAAGGGAAAAAGGAAAGAAAGAAAGAAGTTCATAGAGCAACTCTACACACCACATAACTTAAACTCATTTTAATAGAAGGGATTCTATCTAAAGGAGGCAGGTGGGTCAAATACATTGCAGGAAAATTAAGTAAATGGTGTCACAAATAACAGTTATAACAGAAAAATGTAGGGTTATCACCCTATCTTCTGTCAAGAGTTGAAAATCATTTCCAGTGAAAACCATTCCCAATTATGATAGCCTTATGTCCTCACCCAGAAATGCAAAAGACAAGCTAAAAACGCAAGACTAGTGATTCACCGTCCCTACCAGGAGCCAGATATCCAAATGTCCCAGCAACAATTGTTGTGATGTGGGATTCCTCATCCTCCAATAGTTTAGCCAATCCAAAGTCAGATACTCGAGCATCAAAATTTCCATCAAGCAAAATGTTGCTCGACTTGATGTCACGGTGTATAATTCGTGGGGAACAATCATGATGCAGATAGGCGAGGCCTTTTGCAGCTCCCATGATAATATTTAAACGAACCTCCCAATCCAGTTGCTCAGCTCGCTCTGCATCAAGGATAGATAGCATAATATCATCACAAAAAACAAGTAATTCATGCTAGAATGGACAGTACATATGCACTCAAGAGACCAATATACTTGAATGACATAGGGTGCCAATATCAATGAGAAAACGAGTGAGTAATGTTAATAATGTTTGGGATGTAAACAATCTAAGACGAAGCATTTTGAGTTGTGAAACTTTTAATCGAGTTTATGTTTGGGCTACCTAACAATACTTCCACTGTGCCAAATTAATTGGCTCTATTCCCTTTCCGGGACATCCACGTATGATGCCTCATTTCCAGAAATTGTAATTTTTCTTTCCAGAAGTACCCTTTCACTTTAAGTAAAAAGTGAAAACAAGGGCAAAAGTTTAAAATACCCAGTTTTAACTTTTCCAACTCTCATCTAAAACTTCATGTCAATGCAAAAGGGGAAAATAATGTAGCGACTGAGCATCAGACATCTTATAATTAAAATGTTGGCTCCTCCACATCTCATTCAAGCAAAAGAAAAGGAACCCCAGCGAGACACAATTGGATGGATAGACTCAGAGAATAAAATACAGTGCTCTTATCTTAATATTCTCCTTTTAAAGGAGTATAAAATGGCAAGACTTCTAAACAGACCTCATACTTATATACAATGCACATGGATATTTTCTTCAAAGGTTATTGAGTAAGTAATATGCAACTGAACATAGAGCAGTTAATTTTTTTCTTTTTTTAAAAAAAAAAAGGTCCAGAACCCCGAAAGTGGTCAAAATCCCTCCAAACAATTCCTCCTGCAACTATTTTTCAGATGTATCAGAATAGCAAAGTTGATGCTTTTAATGAAATGCATATATGCATGTTTTCAAATATAGCCAGTTTAGAATAATGATAGTAAGAAAATTTAAGATGAGAAATAATAAAATAAATAAAGGAGTCCACACCATGAAGAGCTTCATCCAGGCTGCCTCCTGATAGAAAATCATATATTAACAATTTGGCTGTCGGAGAATTGCAATATCCTCGAAGGTTCACCAGGTACCGGTGTTTGATGCTTCCAAGAATTTCAAGCTCCCTTTCAAAAAAACGATCAAAGCCCTCATTTACCTTCACAATCCTTTTCAAGGCAAATATATTGCCATCATCCATTGCAAGCTTGTACACTGTTCCAAAGCCTCCTGCACCAATTATATGCTCTTCATTTAAATTCTCCAATTTTTTGATGATATCCTTTGAGGAGTAGGGAAGGTCTCCATGAAACATTACAATTGAGGCTCCTGAAGCAATATCAACACATAAAACCGAGTTGATATATTAAAAGAAATGGCAAGAGATCTGATCAATTTTTTTATTTATAAAAAGAAGAAACTGCGAATATGATTGTCATGCATGGGTGTCAGATTTGCACCTCCACTGACATCCACAGCAAGAACTTTCCCCTCATTTTTCCCAAGCCTCTTATACAGGTAACAGCCCCAGAAACACATAAGGGCAACCAGAAGCAAAGCACCGACTGTGGCCAGTGCACTTATAAGAAGCCTCCCTGAATATTTCTTCTTTCCCTGCAATTGGGCTAAAAACGCCACAAAGACAAAGGTCATATGCTATTTCGTAAGGATAAAATGGAAAAATACATTAAGAAATGTGTTAAAACATATATTGAAGTCAATCAAAAGGGTTTAATAGAGTCAATCTCATACAAGTTCTCAACAAATATGCTCTACATCAGTCTCCTTAAGGAAAAAACCCCATACATATGAACAATGTTCTACTAATGTATGTGATCTGCAAACTTAATTTTTGGAAGATCAAAAAACAATTGACACTGAAGAAATACATAGGAGAGCAAGGTAAATGTAAGGTTTTTAAAATGTGGTTCAAGTAAACAAAGAAACTACATTATCTCAGTGTTAATCCTCCTGGAATTTATGTGCCACTATTACACATAACCATGGGAAATTTAGGCGGAGTAGCAATTTGTGTTGAATGCCTAATAGATCCTTTAGGCAGAAGCAAGAATTATCCACATAGTAAGAAAGAGTAAGATAATCCATTTCTTAAAGGAAAATGAAATTCAAAGATTGAATGCAAGTGAAAGATATAAAAAAATCTAGCAGACCTTCAGAGTGTTCAGCTCTGGATGTTTCCGAGTGCTGCACACAAATTCAAGTTAAAATTTTCTGGCTTCTCCGACAATCAAAGATAGAAACCATGCTGCTTTGCTCTTAAATAATTAAATACTTACTCTAAGCCTATGACTAAGATTTTAATTCATACGTAACTTCCAACTCCCGCTAAATTTTTGTGATACAGCACAACTTTTGCACTAACAGAAGCCTTCAGGTGACTCCCACCCTGAGGGGAGATGATTAGAAGTTCACACCATTGCCATAAGGTTTTCATGAACATAAGCCTGTAGGAGACTCATCCTCTGAAAGGAGATGACTACAAGGTCCCACCATCAACATAAGGTTTTTATGACAACCAAAATCTTAGCTTATGTCGTATTATCCAGAAAAAGTAATCAATCGATAATTAGTCTCAACAAACCAATGCAAAAGCCACTTCATTTTCATAGGATTATTCTGCTATTAGCCAGTAGGTTTTTGATTGTGAGGTGACACCCACAGGCTTGATGAGAACCTTGAGATAGGTTTTCTCTTTCCTCATAATATTTTAGGAGAGAGAGAAATATAGCTCCTGAGCTAAATTTTCAGTGAAAGGCTTATCTAGGATGTCAGGTATAATCTTTCTCTTGCTGCAAGGTTGTTATATTTTTCATTATCAAGGATGCCGAGATTCATCTGCTCAGAAGTCTGGTTTGATAAATGATACGTTCCATTATTCACATGGAGGGATAAGTATTTCCAGATCAAATTTGAATAAGATAATTTTCAAAGTGGAAGAATGTCTGCAATTGTTGGTGAAGTCAAAATTACAAATATGATTCATGAAAGTTTGTTATGCATATTAAAAATGCTAGATATTAATTTCAACACAGAGAGTAGCATGTCGTAACCAAGTACACACGTACATGCGCACAAAAAAAAATGAACCACCAAGATAAAGATGAAGACGGATGTTTGACTAGTTTACAAAGTTTAACTTATATAATAATTTTGGAGCTAATAGCTTCTCATGCTTTGTTTAAAAGAGAAACTGTAACACAATTTTGATAAGATATATTCAACTCATTTCAGCCAACATACAAAATAAGCAAGAATAACCTAGAGGTATATTTGCTCATGCAGGAAGAGCTTAGAAAGTCTCCTTGGTCTTAGTAATCCTATTTTCAAGTTCATAAGCTCCGCGAAATCTTTACTAGATCACCTTATCAGTGCTCCAACATCTTAACACTTGTTTCAGTTAAAAGACAAGCTTGCCAATCGCCCATTGCTAGTGGCATGTGTTATACCAGATTATATCAACTAATTTCCTCGTTTCTCATTTTTTGGATGAATATGCTGCATTAACTAACAGTTGACATGATAAAGAACAGTATACAAGACGATACAAACAAAAATAACAATACTAACAGTGAAAATAAAGGAATGCAAGCAACTAGTGTTCAAGAACTTAATATAGAAATCCCCCAAAATCCTAGACACGCGGAGATGGAAATCAAACAAATATAGCAGCACAGAAGCATGAATGTTTTCAATGACTTTCCTGCACCATCAGAAGGCCAACTATTCCTTCCCATTCACATCCCACCCATTGATCAATAAGGATTTCATTCAATCAAGTCTTGACCAGCCTAACTTGCTTTCATCAATAAAGAGCCACACTCATAGCAGTAGATATGTCGAATACAAAATGGGAATGAGTAGATATGTCAAATACAAAATGGGAATGAGCCCCTTTTCTATCTAGGTTGATTACAATCCTGCACAGAAGTAAAATCTATCCAAGAAACGAAAAAGGGGAAATGCTACTGCATCTAATTTCTGCACATGCATAAACGGCCATTCCTCTCAAAAGATAATGCAGACATAGTAACTCACTTGGTAACTAGAATGAAAGTAAATGAACAGTCTCCAATCAAAACATTTTTACCTGAATCAGTAGGCTGAGAAAATGCTGAAGAACCACCACCGTTGTTCTTGCACGTTTGGGTTTGCTTGCCACACAATTCACGGTTGCCAACAAAACTGCCAAGAGAAGCATCACATTAGAAATGCAAAGTAACAATAAGGCACACCAAACTAAATTAAAAAGAAAAAAGGCAGAATGAAACAAGACTTCAATTGCGATGAAAACAAAAGACGAAAAAGTTGGTAAACCCTGTATGAGGCTGGTCACATTGTGCATAGGATACCATAATAATTGTTGCATAGGCAGCCAATACTTCCAACAACTCTCATTTTTGGTACTAGCTTGCTTCAAAGCTTGTAAGCTGGAGTAATAAATGCACTTTTTCATAGATATCAGTTTCCATTTCAGCTGGGTAGGTTCAATGCATTTGATGACTTTGACTGCACAGTTTAAAAGTCTAACAATTGTTTCTCTTTGTTTCTGTTTTATCCTCTGGAGAAAGATTAGAACCTAAAAGGAAAGAAAATCAAGTGAATGATGGGAGAAGGTTGGACTCTTTCCTTCCATTAGGTTTGATGTATAAGTTTTTGATTGTCGGTTCAAAAGTAATAATTATGTAATTCTCTTTTGCTTTCTTGTTTTCTATCTAATTGTTCTAGTTTCCTATTATTCTTGCTGTAAAAACAGTAAAATAGTGGTTCAGTTAGTCAAACAGTAGCAACCACCAAGTGGAAACAAGCAGAACAAAGAAAAAGATGGGGTAAAGAAAAATCAAAATAGATCACACTGAGTAGCAAGAAATAATAAGTACGAAGACAACATATCACACAAGAATTTCACTTACGAATCATTTTGAAAGTTTGCAAGAACACCATCAGAGGGTATAGGTCCCACCAGAAAATTTGTTGAAACATTGCTTCAAAAATCGAAAATAAATCAGAACAAAGGAGAGAATAAAGGACTAATGTAATTAGCAAATTAATAGGTCACTCACAAACTTGATAGCTTGCTTAACTTCCCAAGTGAAGCAGGAATGCTTCCACTAAGTGAGTTGCTCGAAAGATCCCTGAGCAAGCAGCATAGGAATAAAATATTAACTTCCAGAGGAGTTTAGTCCCCTGCTAAATGTACATTATTAGGATGTGATAACTAAAACGCCACCAGATACGGTTGAAGATAACCACACGTCATTTGCTACATAAGCAGAAAGCCAAAAGTACGGAGTAATAACAGTTCTCACCAGACTTTCAATGTATGTTAAAAAGCACCTTGGTTAAAAAAAATAGATAGATGGAGTCTTGTGCTGACTATATCAAACTTCAGTCTGACATGGCATAATTTGGAAACAGGTCCATTTAAAGCAATAATTTTTCAAGCTCATTTAATATAACAAGGGTTCTATAATTTTGTGTCCATGCTGCAGATCTCATTATCAGAAATAACAGCATTGGTAGAATCTTTAATGGGGCATATATAATTATAAAAATAAATGCCTTGACTCTCGGGATACTGGTGAAATATATGAATTATGCTCACTGAGCAACTCTTTTATGATAGCTCTGTGTTTTCTTCATAGGAAACAATTGTTTTTTCCCACCAAGGACAACAGAACTCCAACAATAGATGTGAGAAATCTAAAAATTCAAGCATCACAAACTTGATAATTCAGAAATTTCATCATAATTGCTCACAGATTTTGCAGCTGAGAAAGGTTTCCCAGTTCACTAGGAATCGATCCACTTAAGTAGTTACCCTGCAAAAATCTGTGTAAAATGGAACTTCATCAGAACAACACAAAAGATTAACAGACTGACACATAAAGAAGACAAGGATGATGAAGCAGAAAAATTGCAGTGATCTTTTAAGCTTTTCTGCTTGTCTGTCTACCACATAAATAAGGTGAGTCAATACAACACCAACAAACCTCTAGTCATCCTACGAAAATTCAGAAATTGTTCCCAACCCACATTTATGTTCAAGGAAAATTTAGAAGAGACTGTGATAGCAACACCGGCCAATCAGGACTCAAGCTGCCTTAAATTTTGCATATAATTTTGAGAAACTTGCCTAAATTCCACACATCACTCCAACAAATGAATAAGGAACAGTCAACCCTAAAACCAAGAAGAAACTTAGAGTTGAGGAATTTTCTATGCTTGGCATACGTAGAAATATTGAAAAATTCATCAAGTACATGTCAACTGCAATAATTGGGCTATATTTGGTCCTTGGATTTTAGAGAAGCAAATATGAAAGAAAACGGATTCCTCCCTCACAAAGTAGTTTTTTCTTTATTTTCAATACTTTTCCTGTCCTTTTTAGTCATCGAAGCTCAAGCTCCAACCAGCATTAAGAATTTTCAGTCTCCACCATAGCAAGCAACTCATGCAGGAAATATTGCAGCAAATGCTTTGGTAGAGATAAGCCATGTGAAAGAAAAGCTGGCTTGAGATCATATTTCAATACCTCAAAATTGAATGAAAACAAGCCAAAATTATGTCAACCAAATTCAGAATTAGAAATTAAGCTGTCAGCAATTGTGAGAATGGTATAAACTAGAATTCACAACACACTACTTCATCTACTTACAGGGATTGCAACTGCGTACAGTTCCCCAGTTCTGGAGGGATTGCCCCATATAAATTGTTGTCGTGAAGAGCTCTACAAACAAGTAGTTAAACTTAGCACCAGCAGGAAGTAGTAAATATGTGAAGGAATAAGAAGCAAAAGATGCACACAGGAATTGCAGCATTTCTAACTTCCCGATATCTGGTGATATGGTTCCACTCAACTTGTGGTTAGGGAGGCTCCTGCACGGGTAAAGTATACCAATCACGTTAAGCAGTTCATGCATAAATGCAGCTTCCATTAGATTGCTCCCCACTATCATACATTCACAACATTAAGGAAGCATAGCGTTTACCATTCAGGTAAACAACAAAAGTGATGACTAAATGGTGAGAAGGAAGGAGAGAGTAACTAACCTCATACCCCTAGACATAGTACAGAAATAAAAGAGAGGTGACAAAGAACTGCCAGTTTAAGAAGAAAATAATTTTAAACGATTTTTGTTCCTAAATGAAAATTAGAACCAATGCTTATCTAAAAGAGTAAGTTCTTGCATCAAGAAATCATGTCAACTAGCATACTGAAAACTCAAGTTTCCAACTCTACTTTTCTCATAGTTAGCAAGTACAATAACTCAAATACCTATTATTTAAAAGCACATCCTCTAGAACAAGAAAAATACTAGCAAACTTAAAGGAACAGGTTTAGGGGTTATATCAATTTTAATTCTATAAGGTTTTTTTTTTTTTGGCGCCCAGTTTTATCAGTAACTAAAAAGCCTAAAAAGTAAATTCTATATGACTTTCAAGTTTTAAGAAATACCATCATTATTTTCAGTAAACAAACCAATGGAGTTAATTTTGAATATGAACTATGTATATCTGGAAAATAGAGAAGCATTTTTGTGTGGTTATCTGACTGGATCCCAGATCTATCATAGAGTGATGCATGAACTTCAAATGCATCAAAATTACCAAAGCAGATTGCTGAGTGTGATCTTTAAAAAACATAAAAGACAGAAAAAATTACTTTTGGAATATAAGAAATAGTTTTAGATGATCCTAGACCCTTTAAGGACAGGGAAAGATTCTGATGATAACTTCAGAAAGATTCTGATGATAACTTCAGATAAAATAGAAAAACGTTTTAAAAAGAGAAGTGCGCCATTATAATATCCTAATTTAACATCACTAATAAAAGTGCGACACAAGAGTTCCAGTAAGACCTTAAGTCATCCCGAAGTATCAAGGAACTTACAAGGCTATAACTCTTTTCGACTTGAAGTCACATTTTACTCCTTTCCATCCACATGGATACTCGTCCTCTGGTCTCCACTGAAGCAGAACACCATCAGAATTAATTATGGCTGTCCTAAAGTTGACAAGAGCTTGACCTGAAACGTAAAAGCAAATGGTAAGCTTTCCTACTTCAAAGGATAGTTCTTCCAGAATAGACCATCCAAGAGAATTTGGCATTGCCCTTTCTTTTACTACTTTGTGCAGAAGGCACAACCAATTGTAGTAATTAGAATCTGCCTGTTGGTATGAATTGTCGACACATCTCAATTATAAAAATAATCCAACAAGAAGCATTAAATGCCAAGTTCTGAGAAGACTATATAATATGATACCGAAGCTTAACCTTCTTGAAAACAGACAGCTTCAAAAAGTGAACACATTTTAATATTCATCATTTTGTTTGAGTTATATAGTTCTAATGTTTAGTTAGAGCAGAGTATCCTTACTGGATCTACTCCAACTACAATAATGTGCTAACCAAATCAAAATGGATGC
This sequence comes from Jacaranda copaia, assembly GCA_014898725.1. NCBI lineage: Eukaryota > Viridiplantae > Streptophyta > Magnoliopsida > Lamiales > Bignoniaceae > Jacaranda > Jacaranda copaia. Next base: position 771,159 of record JACGDI010005832.1, read on the forward strand.
TAAAATTGAATTAAACAGCATACCATCAGGACTGAGAGCTTCAGTTTCTTTTGCTAGACTGTAAAGCAATAGGATGCATAAAAGCCACAGCTGAAAATTCACAGGGAAACTGCCCATTGTGCCTCACGTCAAGCATAATATGGTCAGAACAAATCATCAGATGCGCGAAGCAGTACGATTATTCCACTACAAATCATCAGATGCATGAAGAAGTACGATTAAGTTGATTATGCCATAGAGCAGCCACTTTAAGAATTACAAGAAAGTACCTCCTGTAAAATGTGTTTAAGTTGTTAGTTCCTATAGATAATGAAGATAAATAGATCATACAAATTTCTTTCTCTGAGAGTATTGGATGGAATTTCAGCAATAATGCAGCAGGCAGATTCAACAATGTAAGAGAACATACTTTCATACTTGTGAATAACAATTCTCGAGTCATGACCATGAAGACCCAGTATTTAACTAATTCAAGCACAAGTTGTACCACCAACTAAAATTTATCTTAAAAGTTTTATGTGAAAAATCATTCGGCATTGGGTCAAAGCAATGTTTGAAGCATTACAATATATGATATTGAGTACTACCCCACATTACAGAAGCAGCTCAGCACAGGACAAAAAGCAACAAGAATGTATCTGCCAACTAATGCAACTGCATAAATGAGAGATAACAAGCTCGAATCACAGAGTACAAGTAGATGACTTCAAGGAGGACTAATATGTTGATGACTTAAACTACAGGAATAGTTATGTTTGGAATAACAACAAAACCATCTGAATAAAGGGTAAACTTCAAACACCATCCACTCCACGCATGGCCTTCTAAGAGAAAAGGATACTCCAGTTCCACAGATTCCAATTTTTTATGAGAATTTGATCTAACTTGTAAGAAGTGGAATATGTACCATCCATGTCTCGGCTCTCTTTCCAAAGCAAAAACTTTATTTATATCTGTTACTGATCCTCCCAAGCATTAAATATACAGCCATTTGTTCACAGGTGAGCTCCCTAAAATTCAACCATGACTAGGTGCAGCATTTTGTGGAGCAAGTCACAAGGAATGGAACAGAGCAAAAATACAGTGATCATGTCCAAGAAGCATTGGACAGCATGCTAAAAAATATAGGGACACATGTCCTGTACTCCAACCACTCTCAAAAATAATCAGATTCATATGCTTCATTAGGTAACTTTTTGAACAACCTCCAGTCAACATGCTTCCTAATTGCTCCAACAGTGAAAGCAAACCAAGCTCAACAATCAAGATTCAACTAAAGGAAAAAAATTGTAGACACAGTGAAAAAGAGAGAAAGAAAGATGAGTACTTTGAAAGTTTAAGAGTAGGTATCTAATTTGTGTACATAAGCTATGCTCATGCAAGGGTTTTGACATAGAATATTCATGCATGAATAGTCACTTTCCCAATATGATAAGATGGATATAAAATGTACAGATTCTAGTCTGATAACCAGCATGAAATGTGTTGGACCCTATAAATCTAACCTCTAAAAAAGAGATTCTTAGTAGCAGCCAAACCGATTTCTCATAAACAAACAACTCTTTACTTGTTAAATGTAGAATGGGGTGTCAAGAGTTATCCACCTAGAAATATTGCTCTATGAGTTGTGCTCGGCCAAGTAAACAACAATAAGGAGGTGGGATCTATGCCATTGAAAAAAAAAAGTGAAATAAAAGCATGCAAAACCAGCAGAAAATAAACCACATGATCAAAGTGACAAAGTTTTCAATTAACTTGGTACTTTCTGGGAAAAGGTCGTTCCAAAATTTTAGAAATCACTTACACTAGGAAGTAGGATCAATAGATATTTGAGAAATTGACCTGATATGTTCCCGTTTTGATGGTCTGCCTATTGGAAACCTAGCAACTAAAATAACACAAGCTTTTGGAGACTGAAATTCACCTGTTTGATAGCATTTCTTCTGATTCTCAAAAAGAGAAAAATCCATAACCCATCTCTTTATTTTCTACCTCGCATCACTAATTTGAATGGGATATTAAATGCACAACAATCCATGGCATAGCACTTGGTCACCAGTACACAATACTGATCCCCGTTTACTTCCTCTTCAAAATAATCATAACAATGTATTCTTCTTTGACACTAGTGTATTGCAAGCAGCAGTATATATTTCGTCAGTGACAATAAATTAGTACTTACAAAATCATCACTGAGCAGAACAGTAAAAGTAAGCATGTCAAATACATGGGCTAAGGGAAACATAGAGCGCCATCAAATTAGAGACAAAACCAAATGCCAATTAACATGGGATCAAAACTTAGAACTTTTAACCGCTCAACCTGCGACACCCATGCACACCCCATCAGCTGTTCTCTCTTAATTTAAAATTAAAAAAAAAAAGCAAAAAAAGGGCACACACCAATATACAACATTCACAAGCACAAGGTACAAGCCAGCTTACGGCTTGCTGAATACTTCCTACCAACCACAGCTAAATTTAATTATCGCCAAACAAATGCCTAAGTATTTCTACAATTTGGGGCTACTTCCAGCAATTTGTAGTTAAAATTCAGAATGTGACTACAATCTTGCAGGAAAAAAATAAACCAAAAAATAAACAAAATAAAATACCCGGAGGTGGCAGTGGCAGTGGCAGATTTGATCTGTCCAATTTCAGCTCAACCAAGAGAGAGAAAAAAAGAGAGACAGGGAAACTGAGAGTTGAGCTGTAAAGTTGTGCAACGGCAACAAAAATTAAAGAAGGTCCTCTTCCTCTTTCTCTCTCTCTATAATTATATATATGTTATATCTGTGTGTGTATCTATATATGTGGGCACTAGGAATGGAGGAGAGTAATATTCGAGTGAAAGAGGCTTAGAGAGAGAGAGCGAGTAGATGCTCGAATTAAAAGGGCAATGAGTAGGAGATGGCCAATGAGAGGGGAGTGGCGGGGCACGTACGAACGCGACACACCGCACGTGCGACCGACGCAGAGGTGTGAACGGGAGGAGGAGATTTTTGATGACGATAATGCGTGAGTGAATTGACTAATTTGGTCGGCTATTTTAATATTGAGAAATAATTATAAGAATGGTAAAAGGAAAATTTTATTTTATTTTTTCTCAATTTAAGGATATAATGTTTTAATTCAAGCCTTTGTGAGGATGAAGCACTTTAGTACTGCCATGGATGAAATATAGTTATTTTTTAATTTAATTAAATCTTTAATTGTATTTAAATATTATAGCGAAAATTCAATTCAACAAATATTTGAACTAGGGTGTTGAATTAATGATGCAAACGAGTTAAATTGAATTGATCTTTGACTATTTTTTAGATTTGAACTCGAACTCGAATCAAATAAATCGAGCCCAAGCTTATCGAGCCCAAGAAATTGAGGGTCGTGCTCTGCTTGAACTCGAAAGTTAAATTATTTTATAAAAAAAATTTAAAATTAGTATATTTTTATTATATAATTTTTTTAAATAAAAAATATTAGCTCACAAGCTTGCGAACAATAATTATTTGGCTCAAACTCTACGTGAAACTTACACGAGCTCGACTCGAGCACTTTTCAAGTCAGTTTGTTAAACTCGCGAGTTGGCTCAATTTGTTTGCAACCTGATTTGAGCCACATCTTATAATTCATTTTAGTTGTTACGGTTTGGACTTCATTATTTGGGATTTTTATTATTATTATTATTTCTCAAAGACAATTATTTAAATCTAATCAAAATTAAATTTGATAAATATTATGTAGCAATTAATAAATTGAAGTACTAGATTCCATAAAATAATAATTCAAACTTATAACATTAGCATACATGACCAAATAAATAGAAATTAGATATAATTCCAAGAGTCACAATTTTATTGCATTTAAAATCGATAAGATGCTAAATATCAAAACAATTTATGTACTAAATTTACAAGCATTAGTTGACAAAAACACACAACATGTCATGCCTTGAAAGTTTTCAATAGGGGCATTGATGAATTTCATTCATTTATGTAAGAAATGAAATATGTACTAAATTCACAAACGTATATGAAATATAATTCATTACTACAAATAAAATATAAAATTTTATCTAATATATAATTATAGCAATTTTTTTCGGTGGATTTGAATAATAATGATATGAGAGTAAAAATAATTACGATCAACTTATCATTTAATAAAATATAAAAAATATTATTTCATCAAACAAAAAAAATACAAGAAAAGGCAGTTCAACTTTTTGATAAGAACTTCGTAAATACTTTACATTTTAAAAAGTGTTTACAAGTTTGTAAACATTGTTTCACACAATGAAACAAAAACAAAAGAAAAGAAAAGAAAGGTTATGCTTGATTACATTCTCCTATAATAATTTTGTTGTGGAAGAATGTAATTAAATATGTGCCTTCTTTTTTCCCAAAATTGTTTCGTAAAACAACTCAATTATCCTTGCAATTTAATCAGCAAATGAGCAAAAACCTCATATTCTTTATATCACAATCATTACCAATCACATATATTTATATATTATAATATTTTATTACTATATTATAACAAAAAATACTACCAAAATCTATTTATATTTTTAAAATACAGCAAAAAAATATTGATTTAACTACAACAGTAGAATTTATCTCCTCCCAAAATATAAACAAACATACCAAATTTTTCCAAAATATTTTTCTTACTATTCTCAAATCATAAACAAATATACATCATACTCCCCAATACAAATTTCGCATTTCCCAAACCCACTCCAAAAACTCATTCTCCCAAAATATATAATCCGAAATACATAATCTGTAAATAAATATTATCAAAGTGTATTTGAATTACAATTACTAAAACGATACAATGAAAATAGGTATAAGAAATAATTGCATTCTTAAATAATTTGGATTATCTAAAAGAAAAAAAAAAGAATGAAAATAAATATATCTCAATGACACATGATTCATACAAACTAAAAAAAATACTATTACTGATACCAATAACCTATGGTATTGATAAAACACATAATCCCTTTTTTTGTGTATTTTTAAATGATATAACCATAATGTTTATATTTTTTTCTTTTAATACATCAATGTCATAACCGTTACAACCCATCAAACCTATACTCCACTATTATCATTTGATCATACTTTTTTATTTATTTATTTATGTAAGAAATTAAAGAAATATAATTAAACCGTTGAAATAATAATTTTATATAAAAATTAATAAATATTTTTATTATCTAAAAAATTTAGCACACGTGTTTGAGTGTGCAGAAATGCTAGTAATAATAAAGGGACCAGATGGTCTATTTCAAAACAACGGCTCAATAATAAAATATAAAAAGTTCAAACCAAATAATTGGCATGAAGAAAGGAAAAATGGTCAAAGAAATACTGTGTAGAATCTAAGAACTTGTGTATTTAAAACAATCAAATTGTATAGGCCTATAGTTGACATTTCAAAATTTTCATTTAAATAATTATTACTTTTTGGAAAAAAAGAATTGCCTAAATTCATTGAACTTAAAGTCTAATTAGTTAAATATTAGAAGAGATGTCTTAGTCATGAGATGATAAAGATATTGCCATGATTTTATTGGCAATAAGTTAAAAAATTATAATAGCAATTCAATTTGAAGAAAAAGTCAATAAAATTGTGATTGGCATTGTATGAACATACATTGATGTGTAAAATTAGGGTTTGTTTATTTTATGATATGAGATATAGAGTGATAGGACAGAATGAGATATGAAAAGTAGGATTAGGATAATTTTATATTTTTGAATGGATATTTATTTTATGAGATGATATGAATGATAAAATTGAATTATTGTATTTAAAATGTTTATATAAACATGAATTATAAATTTGGATAAATTATAAAAGATTAAAATACTCTTAGTTAAAATAAGTTTCTATTTAGTATAAAAAAGTTAATTTTTTTTTATGTCAATACAACATCCAACTATTTCTTCTTTTTTCTATTTAGTATAAAGAAATTATTGTTTCTCCATTTCAAACAACATCTTTACACAAATTTTATTAATTATTTTAATATAAATAAATTTTTAATTAAATTTTTTGATTTGTGATGCAATTAGAAATTATTTAAAATTGAGGTGTCAAAAGCGTGATAAAACCATCCCATCTTAAAAGTGGGATGGCACATTACTCAAATCATCTGCATAGTTGTGGGCCGATACATTTTTAAAGGGTTTCAATTCCACAAAGTAAACATGAGATAAGACAGGATGTGGGTGTTCGTCTTATCTCAACTTTTAAAGTAAACGGTTCCTTAGATAATTACAATGTGCTATATGAACAAACAATAAAAAGAAAAATAAAATAAAATACAATAAAGCAACAATGTGAACCTTTGAAAGAAAAACACCTTAAGTTACATTTAAAAAAATGAAAAAAATTCAGGAAAATATTCATTGAATATCAAAATATTAAACAAATCAAATATTCTCAAGTTGCATGCTTAAAAATTTAATGGCATATTCCTACATTTATAAATAGATCAATCATGAAATCGAACTTCATACTTAGCAAAACGGTAAGAAATTTTTTTCAAAAAGGAATATAAATCTAAATAATTGAGAGTAATAAGATCCTTTGTTTTTTCAAATTTATCTTCACCAATTTTTATTATTTAAAAATGAATTAACAACTTCTCATAAATTTTCATTTAATAACATATATAACTTATCTGGTAACTTATACATCTTCCTCTCTATTTTGATTATTATTATTTCTCTCCACCACAATATAATAAATCATATATAATATTTAATTTTCAAACAATATATCAAAATATAAATTTATTTTTTTTAATTATCTTTTTAAATTTTAAAAATGTTGAAAATGAAGAATGAAAGGGCCTCTAAATCTCACTAGATTTAATTACGACATATGAGTTTTAACTTAAAAAGAAAAAAAAAAAAGAAAATTAAGTGGGACTAAATTGAGAACAAACCAAAGGTTTGGGACGGTTGCAGAACTTATTTGGAAAAAGAAAATAGTAAGTGGGACTAAATTCAGAATAAAACAGATTTTGGGACTAGATCCACGCTTTTGGGCTTTTGCCCTTTTCACTCCCCTTTTCCACCGCATCAATGGTGACCACGGGTTGACACGGGCCACCCCCTTTTCCTCTCTCACAGTAATTTTATGTAAATTTCTCTCACATCACGGGTCCTATCGTCCAGATTTTGAAGCCCTGATCGATCACGCACCCGGACAAGCGAGGAAAATTGGAGGAAGGAAGAGATGACGAGAGGAAAACAGAAAATCGAGGCACAGAGAAAGAATGCGGAGAGGAATCAGAAGCCCAAAGGGTCGCAGCTCGATGCCCGTGCCGTTGGCCTCAAAGTCGTCTGCCCCATTTGTAAAGTAATCTCTCCGACCAAACACAATTCATGCTTATGTATGTTTTGATACATCTGTATATTGGTTTTCTCGGGTTGGTCTATCTTTGTTGGGTTTCTTCAGGGTGACAGTTTTTGAATTATATCGATGATTAAGATTATTCGGATAGTCGTTTGCATATCTTGATTAAGCAATTATTTTGTTTATTTTATTTCTTCGAAGCTCGGGTTCGATAACTAAATAATGTTAATTTCATTGTATGGAGCTCCATGTATTTACTTGTATGTTTTTGTAAGATCTGTGAGTTGTAAGTTAGAGATGACTTTCTTAGGCTATGGACTGGTATCAAACCTAGGACAGGGCAGTGGACAATGCGGTGCTATTTGATAAATGTATTATTGATTCCATAGCGAAGAAGGTTGTGATTTGTAGCTTAATTAAGTTTTTAATTTCTTGATTTGAGGAAGAAAGCCCGCAAAGTTTAATATCTGTTGTGATCAAATTGATGGAAGTCAGTGGATTGTACTTAATTGCCATGTTGTTCTTCCATTTTCTAGTCTCTCCCTGTACTTCAATAACAGATTGCAGTATGCTGATATTAATATTTGTGTTGCCTAAAGAAGTGAACAAAATCAAGTAGAGATGAAGTGAGCAAATATTCAAGGCACCCAACATGTTTTATTGTAATGTGGATGCTCTTTGCATTTGTAATTGCATCTTTGGTGTAGTCTGTTTCTCATTGAATCCTTTTTGGCCAAATTTTGCATGAGAAAATTTTCTTTTCTGATTAAATGTTGAAGCATCCTTTAAGTATTTTCTCAGGCCCCAAGAAAGCTTAACATGTTTTATTCCTCCAATTTTCCAATGCCTTTTGCAAAGAAAATATTTCCAATGCCTTTTGCTTTAAAAGTATTTTCTTTGTAGCTTCACAAACCATGTTTTGCACAGACTTCCTCAAGAGTTTTATCGAGAAAGGGGTAAAAGGGGACTTCAGCATGCTGAAAGCATTCTGGATAAGATCTTCTGGAAGTGGTTACATCATCATCAGTGGCAGCATCTTGTTTTCCTTTGGAATCATATAACCTCTATGCCTTAATCACCTCTCGTCTCGTTTCATAGGCTATTCTACCATAGCAATTCACAAACCAAGGTGGTTCTTGGTTTAGTGGGAACCAAATATATAGCTTGTGTAAATTTATTTCATGCTTACTATTGTGATAGCAGGCGAATTTAGTTTTCAAGACCTTATATTTTTTAAGATATGAAATTGAGGGGACTCCAAAAATGAATGAATGTTATTTTGGGAAAATGTAAAGTATACACCTACTGATGCGAAAGCCAAAGTTGAGTCTTGTAGGTGGACGTATCGAACTAAAATAAGATCTTAGTGGCATGATTTCACGTAACCTTTAGAAGTATCATATTGTGGATTTACTTTTTCAATAGTGGTGTTTAGTAGGCCATCCTCCGACCAGGGCCCAACACATGCAGGGATACAACCAAGTAGTCAAATATGAGAGCAATACATGGGTCCACTGAACTTAGTATGCTTTTTCCCTGATCAAAAACCTCCATATGCACCACGAGAATTTCTACAACTTGTGGTTTCTATCATGTGCTGCTATTTACCGGCCAATCAATTTCATTTCCATGCCTATCTATGAATGCAGGAGTGTTTTATTGTGTAGCATCTTTGAATGAAATTAGCAGATTTACTGGGAAGTCTGTTCATTGTGCAGAAAAATAAGTTCTTCAATTGTTGTGTACGTTTTGTTGTGAGAGTGTTCAACTTTACAACTTTATTTCACTGTTTAGTGGGCAACAGTGTCATGTTTCTATAAAAGCTAATTTGTTTAGTCTGATTTACTGGACTATGTCATCCCTCAAATTCAAAATGTATGAAACATTTCTAGAGATTACCTCTTAAATCACATTGTTTCTCAAAATAAAGACATTAATAGTAAATTAATAGAAGTTGGTTTAACCAAAAAAAAAAAAGGACATGATGGATGATAAAAGGGGTGCTGTTAAGGGGCCTATATCTAAGAACTTCCTGCGCGTGATACCCTGACTGGTTTATAACATGGTTAAATGGAGGTTTCTGTTAGTGATAGTTCACATTTTTTTCACTTGGGAATTTCATGGATTATTTTCTTAACTGTTGCAATCTCTACAATGCTGTGTTCTATATGAAACTTGAAAATATTGAATTTATCTTTTGCAGTTTAGATCATTAGAACTGAATATTGTCATCCATTTTCCTTTTTCTTATTTTTTAGATTTTGAACTGTATTTTAATTGTAGTTAATAGTTTTCATGGCACTTTTAGTAAAAAGTACTCGATTAAAGTTTGGTTTGAATAAGCTCCTCAGCACTCCACACTTTACTTTATTGACCCCATTATGCCAGCTGAATGCTTTGGATGCTTAATTTGTTCTTTCATTCAGAATTGTGTTGGAAAAATAGGATTCCTTACGCAATCATGACCCTTTTGAATTTTCAGGTTCAGCTAGCAAATCATAATCAGCTTGTTGATCATTATGGCTCCAAGCATCCAAAAGAGAAGCCTCCAAGCAACTCCCAATAGCAGCCTTTTGCCTCTAAAATACCTGGATTTTCCTTATGATGCCTTGAAAATGTAATTAGACTCGCAAAATCTGGATCAAATGGAAGAGTTCTCATGCTCTGTGTTTGCAACAATGTGACTTTATATCTCCTGCCTTAGACCCTTTTCACTACCCAGAGGAAGAATATGAAAAACAGAACAATAAGATGTACAATTTACTTTTTGCTGGTTTGTATCAATATTTTGTGGAATAATATCAGTTGATATGGGATTATGCCTGTGTTATATGGCTAGCAATACTATCTAGAGCTACTGTGCCGCTGGGTTCTGGATATACTTTGGGAGCAATATCAGTTGATGTTAGATTATACTTCAGGAAGGACAGATTTGGCAGACATGCACGTAATGCATTTATGCATTTAGAAAAACAAAATGCAGGTTGGTTTATTGAGAAGCATGGTGATCAAGTTTTGAAATGTCTATGATGTTTCTCAAATATTTCAGTTATTCACTGATCGTGAGATCGCGAACATGAGAACGTCCGCATCTGATAGAATTTCTGGACAATGATCTTTGCTTTTGGAAGAAATCAACGAATTTTCAGAAATCTTACAGTATCAATTTGGTGTGTTGGTTGTTTTTTTGTTTTTTGGTTTTTCTATATCCTGTTGTCAAAATGTAAAAGGGTATTTGCTTTTAAACAGAATGCCTATATGGTCAAATCACATATGAGTGCACTCAGACTCATGGATTCGCATAATAAAACAAACACTGAGCTTGCAACAACATTAATCACCAAGTAATTAGCAGTTCGGATTCTTTATTTCGTTAATTTTTCACCGGCTAACCTTAAGAATTCTCATCACGAATGAGTTTGTTCACAAGGGTCGTCAACAGGGCATCCCTTTTCTCAGCTCGCCTCTCTTGTCTCAATCTTCGCTGCTCTTCCTTCTCACTCCAAGCTTGTTCCATCACCATCTTCTCCTTTTCAAGTTTCTCCATCCTTTGCTGCCATTCCTGCGCAAACAGCTCCCGTTCTTGGGCCAGCTTCTCCACTGACTCCTTCCACAGCATATCGATCCTCTCTTGCTGCTGCATGAAATTTCCATACACCTCCTGAACGCTAGCAAGAACACTTCCATTATTGCTTACATTCTCAAGCAACTGCCGTAAATGTTTCTCGGATTGTCCAGTTTTTTGCATCTTCTTTCTATCAGCAGCCTTTCTCTCTGGAGCAACTGTCCCCCTTCCAGCCTGATTGAGGCCAGTTTCTTCTTCCTCCTCCCGTTCTTCTTCCTGGGATGGATCTCCGGAAACATTTTCAGGTCTCTTCCTTCCTTTCATGACTTGCTGCATTCTATTGTCTCTTGCTTCAAATAATGCATGCAGCTCATTATAAAACGGACATTGTTGAGAATTACCTACATCAGATGTCTCTTGTTCCTGGATTATAAGAGCACATTAATTTGTGATCTAGAGATCGATCTGAATTTTTGTTGGAATATTCGATATTTGTTTTATTGGAGATGTAATAAAAACAAATTGGCCTAATGCAAATTAAAGAGTGTGTATAAAAATGTAGTTCTGACACTTTCCACCAATCTCTAACAGCATATTTCTATGTTGAGCCATGTTTCTTTCCTTGAGCAATACCACACAAAAATTTCTAATGCCTCATCTAACTCAATCAAAAACTTTTATGACTCCCATTTTGGTAACTTAATTTATCCCATTTTATCATAACACCGAAACAGGCATGGAAAAATTAATCAGCCTAGATCCTTTATTCTAATTATACATGTTTCATTTCTACTTCAATATTCTCTGTCTGTAAGTGTATTTAATATATAATAAATTACTTTTATAAGCAGAACATGAGATAAAATATATGATGAATACAAAAACACACACACAACACTTAGTTTAAAATTTTCAAAAACGAATTCCATTAACCAACACATCAATTTCATGATTCCAAATCACCCTATCAAAAGAACAAACAGAAAAGAAAGAAGCCTTATATCATAGATCACATGCATGCATGCATATATACATCTTCCCATCAAACAAATATTAGTTATGTATATCATATATACCTTGTATCTATCTACAAGACTTCCCCACTTGCATTTACAATGATCAATGGTTCTCCTGTAGCCCTTCTCCATCATTCTGTTAGCCACCATTTCCCACAAGTTGTTGTTACTCTTTGATATGGTGAAGTCCCATTCAAGCCGAGCCGTTATTTCAATGAAGTCCCTTGTTTCTTGGTTGGTCCATGGAGGGAACCTCTCGTCTATCCTCGGAAATTCATCATCAGAACCACCGCCACCGCCGTCGGAGAAAGGTGGCGGGGAGTGAGGAGCAGGGAGGGGGGAGCGAGTGGTGTTTTTTCTTGTTGTGGTTGTGGTGGTGGTGGTGGTGGTGCTATGCCTGTGGTGGCCACCGACATTTCCAAGACTTTTTTGGATCATCTTTTGGGGTCTATTTAAGATTTAAGGTTTAGCATGAGTCCAGGAATGATTTTGAGACAATTTCAGGCAGAGGAAAACTGCATTGGGACTGTGGACAGGGGGTTTGACTGTCTGAAGAAAGGGTACCTATATGGGGAACTATGTTTTTTCTTGTGTGGGGAAGAAAAGAAATCAAGAATTACTCCAATCAAATAGGCAAAGAAAGAGAAAACAATTTATATAATCTGAAAAAAATAATATATATGGAAGGAATCAACTTTTGTTAATTTATATTTAAAAAAAAAACTTGTCAGGTTAGAGTTGATGATTTGTATTAATTATTCAACAATTATGTATGTGAACTTTACCTTTATATATGCTAGTAGTCCCGATGCGATAAATTAATAGGATTTGATTTTTATGATTACATATTAGCATCTCTAATATGATGAATTAATAACGTTGAATTTTCAATGATACTAGATCAGCACTTTCAGTGTGATGAATTGATAATATTTAATTTTTAAAGATGACATATTAGTGCATCTCGATAAATTAATAACATTTAATTTTTGATGCTAAGGTACAAATTCTTCCAATGTGATCGATTAATTAATGTCATGATATTGGTCTCGATTTGTTAAGAAAATAATCTACAAAAATTCTTGTAATCAAAACAATGAAAGAAGAAAATTAATAATTAATATGCTAAACATGTTAAAATTATTTGAATATTGTTATAATTGTGTGAGAATGTATTTAATTTTATATTTAAAAAATAAATGATTATAATTTTATAACTTAGAAAGCCTCTCAAACATTTCAAATATTATTAGGAATTGACTAGGTGGTGGTAAAATAATAGAAAGTTGTGGATAATGTCATTCAATCTTTTAGGAGGTATTATCCAATAACGATCACATAATAATCATAAATACATATTTTATTTTTTTATTAATTAAGTTGAACTAAATTTTAAATTTTATTAAATAAAAAAATAAATTCAAACTTGACTTATTGTGTTTAACGAATAATTTTATTTATTTTTTAAATTTTAATTATAGTTTGTAAAAAAATAAAAAATAATATAAGAAAAAGTTGCAATTGCAGGGAAATATAATGCGTGGAATATGACGTTTTTCGTAGTCATCACACAGTTTTCATATACTTTTCGGGCAGGGGTAAAAACAGAAAATCACACTTTACAACACGCTTTATAAATCGCTGAGCGACTTTAGTTCAGACGTGTTCGCCTATATGTATCCCTAGAATTTTTCTACTTCTAATCCTCTTCTTCCTGGCCTAGGGTTTTCTTCAAGTCCTCCTCCCCTCTCTCTCCCCGTGTAGCAGATTCATACATGCAACCGCCTAATAGATTCCAATCCTAATAGGTTTCAGATTAAATCCCTTCTGGAGATTCTTTTTCGATTAATTGATTCCAGGATTAGGGCACTAATTATGATTATCTCCATTCTATTTCGATTCTCATCGTCATTCAATGCGAAGCTGACGAACAATCTCCGAGTCTTTGGCCCCGGTTTGAATCCTTTTGCCCCCTATAACATGGCCAATCATTACTCTCGCTAAATTCTCTGTTTTTCGATCTTTCAATCAAGATCATGTAAAAAGATTTCATAATAGCAAAGAAGCTCTGAAATTTCAGGTCTTTTGTCAACCTTGCTTTACGTATTCAGATACGTTCTCTGTCCAGAAATTTGATGATAAGATCGTTACTACTAGAAAACATTGACATTTTCTGTTCTGGGTATTTGTGTTTTATCGTGGGTTCTTGTTTCTTGTGAGGATATTTGGGTATATGAAAAAAGGAATCTCTGAGGTTGAGATCATCTGTCATTCTATTTTACGAATAAGGCTTGTTTCTTTTCTTAAATTGGCCAAGTATAGTTTTGTCGTTTAAGAACTTGAATAATGTAACAGGATATTCAGTTTTAAACTTTACTGTTCCTGGAAGCGAAGTGTTAGGAATTGAAGCCTGTGCGTTTGGACCATATAGCAAGAGAGTTTGTCATTGCTATCAAGAGAAAGAAAAGTATATATCTAACAATGCCAGAGGTTGAGGTGGCATCCCCTAGGAGGAGGCGGAAGTTGGTTAGGTCTGGAGGCGATAGGGATGATCGGGGCTGGACCTTGCTTCACATCCATGCTCGCAAAGGTGACCTCAAAGAGGTATGAATTTTACCCAGACATCACACATTCTGTTGGATTACTGGGTCATTGTTTGCATTACATATTATCGAGATTATTTTGTCAGGTTGGTGCAATTTTATTTTTAGGTTCTCTTTTGAATGGTTGGGGCCTAAATTTAGTTCATAAAGAAGCTACTATGTTTTGTGATTCTTTCTAAGGATAACTAGGATTGCTGAATCTGCTAATATTAGTTACTATTCAGAGTTAAACAATTTCAGGGAATGGATGCAGACTTGAAAAAACCTTGCAGCCTTTGTTATGACATGCTTACTATGCAGCTGCTACACTATCAAGATTACTTGTTTAGCATTAAATCTTGACTAGATTCAAACTGTCTGTTCTTTATGCTTATTGATGTAGAAAATTGGTGTGTTATTGAATAGCTTATCTAAATATGGTATCTGTTTCCTCACAATGTCTTAGCAGAAGCCACTGGTTGATTGATAATTATCCCCCCGCCCCCCAAAACAAACAAACAAACAAAAAAAAAGACACTAACAGAGACACACCCACCTTAGTGCCTCTCGGATGAGTTGATGATGAATGATCTGGCATGACTTGTGCCTTGTTGACATGTTGGGATACTTTATTGCTTGATAACTACCAATGGGTGTAACTAATATATTTAAGTTTAAGAGAAAGGTTTAATGGAAGTATTTATTTTGTGTTGTTAGCTTAATCGTTTGCCTTATCTTATCCCTCGTATATGTTGCTCTATTGCTACCCCACAAAATTCAGTAGCAGGTCACTATTGAGTTGTATAAGATAAAACACTTGTTGCCTTCCATGTTGGCTAGTAGTAAATAATTCATGCACTTTTTGAAGAGGACTTGTTTCCATTATTTTGCAGGTGAGGCGGCTTCTTGATGAAGGAATGGATGTTAATGTGGCTGCTTGGGGGCCAAAATCACAAGGTGTGACCCCTCTCCATCTTGCTGCTAAGGGGGGGCATCTAAAAGTTATGGATGAACTGCTAGAGCGTGGTGCTGACATTGATGCACGAACTAAGGGTGCATGTGGCTGTACGTATATTTTCAAATATGCTTTAATACTTATATACAGGACAAATAAGAATTGATTTTCATGCCTCCTTCACAATGCATCTTTGTCTTTGTTTTTATTGGAGACAGGGACCCCACTTCACAATGCAGCTAAAGAGAGAAAGAAGAAAGCAATTAGATTCCTGGTTGAAAATGGGGCATTTTTGCCAGATGACATTAATGATACAAGGTTCAATCCACCAGTTCATTACTGTCCTGGTCTAGAATGGGCTTATGCAGAAATGAGGCGTTTACAGTTTGACAGTTCTTCATCAGCTGAGACATCCTGTAGTTCAGATAACTGAGGTATACCCTCATTGATGCTTCTACCATATTGTGTCTGGAGAACTAAGTGGATTCACTGCTGTTGGCCTGCATTTTGATCAGTTCACATCGAGCTTGAGTTGTTCTTCTCTGTTCTTGTCTGGTGAGGAGTAGCTCAGATATCGGGTGTTTGCTCTGTGTCAATCTATGTATTCTCTGTATCTCTGAGTATGTTTGCGTCCATGTGTGTCCTGTCGGTATTTGAGTGTCAATCGCTGTTGATAATGGTGTGTGAGAGGCATTCTGTTTGAAAGACCTCCATGTTGCGCGCTGTGTTGTGGTGATTAAAGCAGTTAATATGTGGACTTTTGTGTTTGTAATATGCTTGCTTTTTCCCTCTCTGTCTGATGGCTTCTCTGTTTTACCTTTTCTCTGGTAGTTTGAGCAGTTTTCTCTATGATTTATTTTCCCCTCCTCTTGGCTGACTTTGCCCTTGGATGTGTGAATGCCTCGAGTCGAACAATGTTGTATGACAAAGTGAAAACCAAAAAAAATGAAAATTGGATTCCGTTTAACTCTGGAATTACTGTGAAGTTAAAGTTGATTTTCCTTTTTCTCTGGGCGAATTATGGTATCTGCAGGGTTGGTGGGTTTTTGTTTTTTCTTTCCAATCCCTAAATAATTAAATGATGGATGATGATTGGTTTAATAAAGATGCGATATAAAAGCATATTGTTATTACAAAATGTCTTAATCGAATTATAAATATTGACTACAAGGAGAGTTGGAGCCCATGACTGAACCCACTTTGGTATTAGTTCAATTGAAATGCTTTCATCACATAAATAACTCATTATTCACAAACTACAATTATAGGCATATTCATACGATGATTTTATAATATATAATTCATTAGTTTAAAATTTTATTTATATAACAATTGAGGGAATGATAATGCAAAATTAATAAGGTGCAAATTGTGTCGAGTTATTAGCGTCAACCTCGAGTTCTTTTGGTTGCTCAAATGGCGACATTTTCCAATTTATGTTGATTTCCCTTTGTTTTTGGCAATCGTCTTCGTGTTAGCAGCCAGACAAGCAAAGAACGGAATGACATTCATAATTACAAAATAATGGTCATAATTCCATGAATAAATGTAAGTGGGGACAATTATTATGGTGTTTTGGCAATAATTTGACCATGCATCATGTCTAAAATTTATCACTTAACTTAAACAATATCTAAATGAATTATGTGATGATAAATAATTCATTAATGATCTCCAATCATGATGTGGAACCCATTTAATTAACTGGTGTTTGAGTTATTGGATATGTACATAATGATGTTAATGTTGAATTTAGTTTAACGATCTTAATGAGGATGGGATGCCACATTGAGAATGATTGAGATAGCTTAGCTGGTAGAGCAAAAGATTGAAAATCCTCGTGTCACCTGTTCAAACTTAGTTTTTGGGACATGGTTAATTTGTATGAGCTCTTTCTTTTATAAATCAATTGATATGAAGTGAATAGTAAGCATTAGCATTCTTATTGAGGCCAAAACTTATAGGGAAGAAAATATATTTATGGATGGAATCAAATATACAATAATATTACAAACAAAAGTATTTGATTATTGGAGAAAAAATCAATATATTACTACTGTGGAAATAGGATCAACTAGGATAGAATTAAAGCATTGGTTTTGATTGATTATTTTTTGTATGTCCTATTTAATAATTATGAAAATAATTTGATTTTAAAACAATTAAATTTAAATTTGAAGGAATGAGAAATTAAAACTCTCTTGATTTTGCAAAAATAATATGGCTTATTAAATTAGAAAATTAATTGGGAAGGTAAGAAGTCATCATCCAATGTGGAAAAAAATAAAAAAATAAAACAATTATAATAATAAGAGACACTACAGAACGACTGAACGTGACTTTTCGGAAACACATGATTGCAAGAAAAGACGCTACTATTTGCCTAAAGAAACTATGGTTAGTGAGCTCCTTCTCCAATAATTGTGAGGCATGTTTGCCACATTTCTACTTTCTTAATAGATATGTCTATTGAAAAAACATATTTATTCTGTCAGGACAAATAAACTTATAATTGTTGAACAAATATATATATATATATATATATATATTTGATTAAGACATTCTAATAGTCATATCCACTTAGACATGACATTTATAAATAAACAAGTTGGATAATATGTTTTTAATTTCTTCATAACTTCTTTTATAACTTCTATATGTTTTTAAAGAATATAGATTGAGAAGGTATTCTTCTAACTTGATTTTTTAGTACTTTTAGATTCACAGAGAATTTTGTGCATTTATAATTTATGAAACAACCTATCCAATAATTATGGACTTATACACCATTTAAGTTGGATAATATGCATGTTTAACTCAAATAAATTGATAAATCATTCGAGAAATATTAAATATTTTCATGAAAAATTGAACTCTTATAATTAAAACAATTATGTAGATAGAAAAAGTAATTTATAAATTAAATTAATTTAATCACATGCTATTAATATATATACTAGCTTCGATATTTTTCCTCCATTTTTCTTGTCCAACAAATTTTTTAAGTTCAAGTCATCTCTTTTTCTCTTTTCCCATGTGGAGCAAATTAGTCCCACCTATGTTTTAAATACACAACTTGACTCCAACAATACTCATACTCAAATGAATTGCATCTTTTAAGCACCATACAACAACAGCTACATCAAGCCTATGCAATGTGACATTGAAACATGATAAAATTCTCCAAGGTTTGAGCTTTTAAGAATAATTTTTGGCATCTTTAGACATGATCATGCTTCAAATCCTTATGTTACGAGTTAAGCTTTCATATATTATTATTATTATTATTTCCAATTAAAAGATAGGAAAATAGCAATCAACACAATAATTCTTCTCATACAAAATTAGTGGAGTTCGTCATTATTGTGAAATATCTTATTTGAGCCATAATTACTTTCAAAACTAAGCTCACCACCACAACTCTAACAAAATTCTAATTATATTGAAAGCCCTTCATCACATAAATAACTGGTTCATAAATTATTATTCTTGTAAATAAAAAGTCTCCTTATGTAAAATTATGAATGAAATTAATTAGATCATGCGTTTAATGATTTTTTTTGTAGATTATTTTGACTTGTTTGATTTCGCTGCTCAAGTTACCTTGTATATATGGTTCCTGTATTCTTACAATATATTCTCATTGAGAAAATGCAGAAGTAATCATTTTTGCCAAACATGTGCAATCATGCAATTTTTATCTTTTATATTTTTAGCAAGCCTAGATTGTACTATAATTTAGGTAATCTAAACTTGTATGCATTGTAAAGAATATTGTGACATATATTTGATTTATCATTACAATAAGTTCTTTTGACCCATAAAAATCACCACACATGAATGGCTCGTTTTAGTTAAAATTGGCCTTTTAGAGTGTTTAACTAATTTTTTCTTAAAAAATTTATAAGTTTTTATATCATATAAAATGTTTTCGAAGTTTATAAGGTGTTAGATTTTAATCTAAAAAGAAGCTATAGAAAAATTTTGAATAAAATAAAATTGTTAGAGTTTGAATGATATTAGTAGTGCACTGGTTAAAACTAAAATGATAAGAACTCATCAAAATATTAAAAATAAGTTAGTAATTCCTTAATTTTTCAAAAAAACTTACAAGGTTCTAACATTTTATTTTGGGAGGTTATAAGATCTTCTATAAAAAAATTTAAGGTTAAATACACGTTGCCCTCTTAAACTATACTGATAGTCGCAAACATCCCCCTAAACCATCAAATGTAATGAAAAGCCCCTTCATTTTAACGGCAATGGATGGAAAAGAGGAGAGAAAAAAATAAAGTGTATATTTTACTTAATATTTTAAAAATACCCTTCATCCACTTAACCCAAAAATTATGCATTTGATAGTTGCTTTACTTGAGAAAAAACTATTTTAGCCAAAAATTAAAGAAATAAAAAGTATTCATTTCATGAACTTGATCTAGAAAAAATAAAGCCCATTTTCTTTTCTTCATTTAGGCACTTTCAAACTAAATTTTATGGAAAATTATCTTTCATTGCAGAATGGGTAAAAAATCAAAATCATTATTTATTTTTTTATTGGTGGTTTGAATTTTTTCAAGTATTTTGGATTTTCTAGCAAAAAGTATTTTGGGTTTTTATCTTTATAACTAGAGGATTGGGTACCCCAATATTATTGACTTGATGGATTGTAAAGGAATTCAAACATTTTATTGTCTTCTTCAACTTTTTACAAAGAGAGAATTTTTTCCTTTTTCACCAACTTTATTTCTACAAAATGTTCCCAACATGTACCATCATAAATGACCTAACTACTATTCCCAAACCCTATAACACACATATATACTAAACCATGAAATAATTTTTGTGAAATGCATGAAAAAGGACCCTACTTTTTTTTAAGGATGAAAACCCTAAATCTTTTTTGTAATCTATAATATTCATAAATTCTATGATATATATAGAAGAATATAACTATAAACCCATCGATTAGTTATTGTAAAATCCAGAAAGAAAATCCTATTTGTTGTCAAAGATATAAAAGCCCAAAATATTTTTTGTTAGAAAATTCAAAATACCTGAAAAACTTTGAACC
>JACGDI010005832.1:791886-806540 GCA_014898725.1 Jacaranda copaia
TCTCTCTCTCTCTCTCTCTCTCTCTCTCTCTCTCTCTCTCTCTTGGCTAAAATCATTTTTTCTCAAGCAAAGAAATTATCAAATGCTTAATTTTTGGGTTTAGTGGCTGAAGGGTATTTTTGAAACATTGAGTAAAATATACACATAAATTTTCTCTATCATCTTTTCAATCCAATACCGTTAAATCACTACTAAAAAAATGCCTTTTTGCGATGGAAAATATCCGTTGCAAAATATTTGATCACAATAATTTGCAACGAAAATTTCCATCATGAATCTATGACAGAAATTTTTGATGCAAATTTGCAATGAATTTTTTGTCGCAAATTTGGTAATTATAATTTTAAAAAATAAATTTTGCAATTGAAATTTCCATTGCAAAATTTTGAATTTTTTTTTTAAAAATATACACATCCTATCAAATTAAAACCTATAATTATTCACAATATCAATAATTCTTTGTATTACATACCAATCATTCCATATATTAATATTTAAATATTGTTTTACATAAAGTCACAATAATTTTATAACTAAATTAAAAATTGAGCCAAATAATATAAAATTGTTCAACATATAAATCAAGCCCTAACTAAAATATTAAATTTACAAAATAATGCCAAAAAAATTATCTTACAAGGCTTATACTAAATTTCAATACTTTGAGATATCCAAACCTGCAATATTAAAATAAAAATAAAATTAAAATAATAAAAAATAGAAACATAAACTAAACTAATAGACAATTCAATACACAATCAAATCATAATTGAGCACAAAATTCATAAAATATAAATTCTAATTCTAATCAAATTATAATTCACAAAATATAAATCTAGCAAAACTTAACAAATAATTCAATGTAAATACAGAATCTAACAAATGTAAATCTAACACATTATTTAATATGACCAAACATACATCTCATTATAAATCAATATATAATTTAATATAACTCCAACATATAACTCATATCCTAATTGCATGTATAATGTAACAAAATGTAATACAAAATTCAATATAAATGCATGATCTAAACATATATAAATCCTAATAAATCAACATATAATTTAAAGTCCAACATATAACTCGAATCCTAATCAACATATAGTTCACAAAATATAAATCTAACAAAAATTAACACATAATTCAAAGTAAATGCATAATCTTAGCACATATAAACCTAATACATAATTCAATATAATCAAACATAAATCTCATTATAAACCAACATATAATTTAATATAAGTCCCACATATAACTTAAATCCTAATCGCATATATAATTCACAAAATATAAATCTAATAAAATCTAAATTTTAACATATAATTCAATATAAATGCATAATTTAAATACATATAAATCTAATGCATAATTCAATATAATTAAACATACATCCAACATAAACCAACATATAATTTAATATAAGTCCAACATATAACTCAAATCCTAAGTAAACATATAATTCACAATCCTAAATATGACTTGATTTAAGTTAGGAAACTTATATTGTTGTTTTTGAATATGTAAATTTGGATTTTTATTTTCACAAAAATTATGAAAAGAAATAGTGATTCTGTCTTTAGCTACATTTGTATTCATTGGCATGTTCCCAAATCGCATTCATGGGCTTGTAAAAAATGTTTCTAAGAGGACAAACACATATTTACCTTCTAAAAACAACTCATAATATTTGTAAACACATTACATAATGGCACATAAACACTCCCTCTTATGTCCATCATCATCATGTAAATAATTATAAATCAATTAGCAACAATTGAGAAGGCTCCACCCTTCTCCCAAGAACCCATCCTCCTTCACATTTTCACAAATTCTAAACATTTCTAATATGTTGTACTAAAAAAATATATAAAATCAAAATAAGATATACAAATTTACCTCTAAATGTTCCACACAACTCAACACTTACAAAAGGTATCAACCACCATCAAAATAGCCTACAACATTAGGCACATGTTGCAAGTGCATATATTTGCGACTTAATTTCATAAACTAAATTAAAATTTGAAAATATAATATAATTCAATATATAGTACCATAAAATTTAACTCAACCCAAAATTCTAATAAAATTTTTAATTCAAATAAAAACATAACTCTAACAAATATAATAACATTTAATACGAATATAAACTTTACCTCAAATTTTAATTAATATACAAATTATTATTTATGTTAAATCAAATTATATTACTAACAAATAAATCATTTTGAGTTTAATTAACACATAAATTAAATTTTAACTAAAATATAATCAAACATAATTAAAATTTAATATAACTGTAAGAATTACCATGATTAATGGAGATAGAGCAAAATATAAGTTTTCTAAATCTAAAGCATTAAACAAATAACAACATTAGCATTTTTAAAAATTAAAACTATTTTTTTAAAAAAAAAAAATTCAGATTTGACTTGTGGCCAAATCTAGCTAGCCGCTAGTGGCTAGAAGCTGTTGCGCCAGCAGCAACTTCCCCATGCTAGCTGGCCGGCTAGTTAATTTTTTTTTTAGAAAAATAAAATACAAAGAAGGGGAAGGGGAAGGGGAAGGGAAAGGGGAAAAAGTTTTACCTTCAAACATTTGTGTGGATGGGAAAGGGTTTTATCTCCCATTCGATAATTTGCAACGGGTTTAAATTTGCCGCAAATAATTTTTTTTATTTTTGTTACTTTTGCGACGAATTTGGATCCATCGCAAATTTTTGAAAAAATTCAAATATTTGTGACGGATTTCAAATTCATCGCAATTTTTTTTATTTTTTTTTAAATTTTGCAATGGAAACAAATTTTCATCACAAAATAGCATTTTTTTAGTAGTGAATTGAGGGGGCTTTTTTTTTTACACTTGATAGTTTAGAAGGATACATGCGACTATCAGTATAGATTGAGGTAACAAAGTGTATTTAACCCAAAAATTTATTTACAGAACTCTTCCGTATATCTTCTTTGTCGAGGTTACTTTATTGAGATCTTAAACTTAAAAGATAAAATAACTGGTTGGAGTGAGACCTATTAATCATAAAGATATCAATTGATTAATTAAATATAATTAATAATTATTTATTCAAACCTATACAATATGCTAAAATGGAATTAGACTTGCATCCATATATTTGATGGGAACCTTGTAAATATAAAATTTTCAATTCTTAACTTTTTTGTCAATTAAATTTGGTTTCATCGACAATATAGTTTACTTAGTCTTAAACTTAATAAAGGAATTAATTGGAATTATATGCAATAGATTGAGGGACGTTATATTCTTGCCTATTTATTTATTAATATAATAAATAAAATGAAATGTCCTTATCGAAATATATATGAAGTGTCGTCAGAAATTCCATTCAGAAAAAATAGCTATTTAAAAGTATGATCACTAATTAAAAAATATAATTATTTTATGAAAACATATGATAATATTCTAATGTACTCTCAAAAGTTGTTAATGTCTTTTTTGTGAATCTCACCTACTATCTTGTTTTGCTCTTTGGCTGGAGTTAAGTAGCTAACTGCTCTCACATGTAAGAATATATGCTTAATAATAATAATCATAATTATTATTATTAATTAAGATTTAAATCAAGAAAAGTCATATATTTCTGTTGGCATTAGAAAAACAAAGACAAAAGTATCTCTTAAAGGCACACCACCCGCAAAAGTATAGAGTACTTATTTAATTTGCATTTTGCAGTCATTAAATTTATTTTAGAGAAAAATCGATTCTTTTTCTCTTGTCATCCCATTGGAATTAATAAAATATCCAGTTCTCTTTTTCATCTTCTAAGTAAGAAAATAAGAAAACATAAAATTAATAATTTTTTTATACTAATATATGGTTTCAAATTCAAAAAAGTAAACACAAATTTGAGAATATTATTTTTGTTAATTATTTCTTACAATATCAAAATTCATCGTCAAATATATAAGATCAATTTTTCGACGAGGTATTATCCACCTGATTTTAAAATTTATTCTGATAAAAAGGCATGTCCATGGATGAAAGAGCTAACACTTATTTTTTAAAATGAAATAAAATTTATTATCATCAATTTTTTTTAATTACTGTGTGAATGCGAATTAAAAAAAAAGTGTCGACAGTCCTAGGAATAATTATAAGAAACATAGAAAAATGTATAGGAAAAAAAAATTATTGACAAGAAATAAAGACAGGAAATCGGTGGACTGAAAAAGAAAGATGTTGAATAAGAAATCAAAGTATCTAAGAATTGGCCCAAGAAACAAATACAATTAATCTAAGAAAGGGACAGCATAAAATAGACAATTTTTCTATGGACAGAATAGTGTGATCTGCTAAAGAGACCCAAATCAAGAACCGGTTACCTCTAACGTAAGGCATGGAAATTAGAGAATAAAATAGTTTCAGTGGTCAATTAATTCAGCGACATCAACTTCACATATATAAATATAATATTAATAAATTTTATTTTATTTTTCATTTTTAGGCAAGGAAATCATCTATAATTTGATCTGAGTATTCTGCAGTCTCAAACCCACTCTCAATTTAGGGTTAGAATTAATACAATTGAAATAGCTCAACTCCATGTTGCCCCCGTTAGAATCACAAACCCCACAACTGTGCTTTGTGAAAATAAAATTGAAGACATTTCGTTTGGACCCCTTTGTGAAGATACAATAGTTCGAGAGTCTTCGAATTGCTTATTGATGCTGACTTTGTCGGGTATTCTCGATTTAGTTAATTCCTATGTCAATATAAGTATGAAACAACAAAGAAGATACGATACATTCGAGCCGGATTCATGTATCAAATGAATAGAAGAAGAAAACGTGTTGAACCCTTTTACTCTATTTTTTCAGTATTTTCGAAGAAAGTCTACAGGCTCTTGACCGCTTCTTGTCGCCTCATCAAGAGGCCGGCTTCTCAATTTTATTTACAGAATTCATAGTACAAAATTTAGGATTTGAAATTACCAAAATAGAAAAAAATGTTGGATAAAAAGAAAAAAAATATTTTTGCTCAATATGAAACAATGATAAATAATTTTAATCTTATGGTTGGACCCATAATTCAATGTAAAATTTGAACTTTTTACTTGCAATGTCAATTTCTTAGGAAAAATTGCAAAAATAAGAATGTAAAAATGCCGTTTTGCAAAAGAGAATCAGAATTAAAGTCGTGGCAAAATTATGACTATAACTATAAAAAAATTAAAAAAAAAAGGATAAGACTCATCGGAAAGCACAACTAGCTCACTGAAAAACACAGTCAGCACCGTAATATGCTTGCATGGCGTTTGGCCAGCACATCTATGTGCCTCATTATATGCCATGTATACTTTGGTAAAAAAAAAATTACAAAATAGAACCATAAGTAAGACCGTTTTATGAAAGAGAACAAAAATTAAGGAGAAACAAAAAAGATAACCGATTTTAAGAAGTAGAATATTAAGGAGCAGTAAAAAAGGTAACCATATAACATTGGAATATTGAGCAACAAAAAGTCGGGCAAAATTTGATAACATCAGAATGCTGCGAAATTTGCCCGATTCATTCGAAATGAATATTGATATAAAATTGAATGAAAATTTACGAGGTTGGAATGCTAAAAAATTCGATCGGTTGATCCAAAAACACTAATGATGCAAAATCGGGTGAATTGATGAATTTGCATTGGTTGAAAATTGATAATATTGCTCCTTATTTCAGTTTTATGTGTCATCATTTTTGTTGCTCCTTAATTTTGGTTATCTTTTGTAAAATAGCATTACTTATTGTCTTATTTTTGTAATTTTTTCTTCAACAAAATATACATGGCACATGACAAGGCATGAAGTTATGCTAGACAAGCATATTCCGAGGCTAATTGCACTTTCCAGCAAACCTTATCCTTTTTTTCAATTTTTTTTTTGTATATTTATGGTCTTAGTTTTGCCATGACTTTATTCTGATCTCTTTTGCAAAATGAATCTATTTCCGGTCATATTTTTGCAATTTACTCCAACTTTTTAATAGGAATGTACATTCATTCTATTTAATCAAAGAATTAATTTAGAAAGTTAATTGCACTGTCCAAATATAGAGCTTACTATTTTTTGGAAATTACAAGTTTTATATTATGCATGTTATGAAAATTTCAATACCAAACAAATTAAAAAAAAAAAAAATCAACTGACCATCAATATCATTCACTTAATATCTACCCAAATAAATTATGAAACGACAGAACATATGCTAATATTTTTTTATAGTATTATTATATTTTAATACAATAATTCATAATCAATATTATACTTAAAGTACATCATGCAAGAAATTTTTTGCAAACTAACCAACGACTTCATAAAGAAACAATCCACAAAAAGAAGAAACCAAACTGAAATATGAATTTCTTTTACGTGCATTTATAAAACATATATGATATTATAAAATATGGCAACAATAATAATTGGGATTATATAACCGAATGGCTCAATCTAGGCATGACCTGAATCCCCACTGCTTGAAACCCAGGTGGGACCTCCACCATCCACAGTCTTGCCGGAGGCGGCGCCGTCACATCCGCCACCGCGATGCGGACACCATCAGCACACAGTACACACACTCTTCCGCCTGCCGCCACCACTTGTTGCGCCCCTTTTAGCATCTCATTCTCCACGACCTCCACCCACGCGTCCTTCATGTGATCATAACTTTTCAGCCAACCCTTCGACTCATCCACCACGTAGATAGTCTCCTCCTCCATCGCCGCCGCCGGACCTTTCCACCCAGCCCTCATTCCCTCCGGCATGTCCTCCCACGAATCCGTTTCCACGTCGTAGATTATCCCTTCCTTGGCAGCGTCACCTTTCACGTTCACCATGCACAATTTGCCCTTCCATCCAACGGCATCAATGGCTTCCCGGCTAAATTTACTGTCCTTAAGGTTCGCCATCTTTTCCCATCTCCATCGTTGTCGTCGTAGTTGCTGAATATTGAAGTCCCACTTTTCTACCGACCGAGCAACGTCGGTGTCATAGTGAGATCCAATTCCGCTGGCCACGTAGACAACCCCGCGGGAAGCCCCGGCGGCGCACCACCGACGGGGGGCGGAGAGAGTGGGTCCGTTTGCCCACTCTCCAGACAGCGGGTTGAAAACGAAGGGTTGCGATAGGGCAGGAAGTAACTTGTCGGCGGTGCCGGCTAGTAGAACGAGGTTGCCGGAGACAGTGACAGATTGGATGGGGAGCTTCCGGGATATAAACGAAGGGTGCCGGATGACGGGTCGGAGGGGAGGGTCAGGCGGCGGATGAGGGAGGCTTTTCCATTTGTATGATATAGGATCAAAGGACAAGAACTGTAAGGAGTTTGAGAGTTGGGGCTGGATTTCTGTCGATAAGAAGAGAGCGTAGAGAGAGAGAAATGGAGGAAAAGAAGGAGAGTAAATAAGGCGGCGCCAGGAATGGCAGACGGAGTAGAGAAGGGAAGGTGGGACGAGACAAAGGCAGAGTTGGGCTATGTGGTCAGGGAGTCCCGGGAGTAAAGGCTGGTAGTAGTCCTCCACCGCGTGACGGTTGTGGCGGTAGTGCTTTTGCCTTTTGCCGCCGGGAACGGAGGAGCTGCTGGGGTTAGTATTTTCAAGAGTTGTTGAGGAGGTCGGATTGCTCATTTGATTAGAGGTGAAAAGGGAAGGTTTGGAGCCATGAGGCTCAGGTTCTTAAAGGGTGTGACGACTGTGGGGTGGGGTGGGGTGTTGGGTTGATGGGGCGGGAGGTTCGAAAGTCTTTTGCTAATTTATGGGAAATTGTTTAATATACAATCATTTATTTTATTTTACATCTTAGCTTCTATTTTATTTTATTTTTCATTTTTTATTTTATTTTGTTAATATATAATATGTATATTAAATAATTTTTTTAAAAAATAATTGATGACTAATCAAATAATTTTAACGTTCATATGTCAACTTGGAATGAAGATGAAATTAAAAATTGAATAGAGAAACCAAAATATGAAAATATAATGAGTTGTTATCAGATTTCAATCAAATTTAACTATGCAATTCTAACAATGATGACATGCTCTATGTATATATTAAAATAAATTTACATAACATTATTTTTTATTTCAAATGTATTATTATTTTGTATTTTTAGGATAAACAAAAAGAAAAGGCTCCTATGTCAAATAATTAAAGGTAAAAAATTCATTTTAAAGGGATTTTTATAAACTTTTCTAATTATTTCAAATATCAAAATTTTTTAAGGGAGTTTTTAAAAAAATTTCTAATTATTTCAATCATTAATACAAAGTAAAAGTTCGATGACATGATGGCATGCAGTAACGTAACCTTATCTTCGAAATTACCCCTCCCTTTTTAAGTTTTAACAATTATGCCACAAAATATGATCTTAAAATGTATGTACCAGTACACCCCCACGGCCCCTTCTGGGTAATCGTACTAAGATAAAATTACATATAATCAGTATCAAGGCTTCCATTGTAAATTAGATATCTCATTTGTACTTATAATTGATTATTCATATTATTTAAGAAAATACTCAATTTGATCTATTTAAAATAATAGAATATTTGTAAATACATCAAACTGGTAACTCAGTTACAGCATACTCGAGCTCAACTAATTTAATGATCAAAATAAAAATTTTAAATTAAATTTAAATAATATCAAGCTCGATTCAATAACTTAATAGAACTACTAGTGCAATATATTATAGACGCGTGTTGGAGGTGCAATTGAGCCTAGGTACCTTACTATTTCTTTTGTTAATAAATAACTTCTATTAAAGTTAGCAATTAAAAGATAGAATCTGAGGCTGCTGAGAGCTGAATCGTTCGGAAGTCCGGTGGATTGAGTTGATATTGGGCTTGAGATCTGTAACAAAAACAAACGTGAACTAGCCGGAGTTGCCCCGGCTAAGGCTTTCCGACGCTCAAGTTAGGTTTCCGGTGAGATGGAGAGTATATAGAGAGTATGTAGTGAAAACAATAAAGTGGCAATTACCTTGAGCGTGGTGGTGTTGGCCTCATTTATAATCTGATAAGAATGTGAATTTACCCAAGTGTCCTTGTCAGGTCCACTTGGGTTTTCCTCATAGCCGGGGTATGATAGTCGTTTATGCCCAGATCTCATGGCTGAGCCACATGGCACAATCTCCTGTTTTCTTGGGTAGTTCCAGCAGTAGGAGCGCGCTTCTGCCAAAGTTGTTGGCAGAGTTGTCAGAGTTGGTGGGAGCGGTTACATCTGTACGCAGTAGTCACATCTGCCACCACGTGTGATCATTACATAAAGGTTCAACTTATCCCATCTGCAACTGGGGGGTCGATTCATGTCGACCACTCTTAGATGATGAGTTCGCGAACGGCCTCCAGGTCGATACGGGTCGACCGCACGGCTTACCATATAGGGTCGATACTAGTCGACCAGTCCAACTTCGCCACTGGGCTATCGTCACTAGACTGTGGAAGTTGCCCTCAGGTCGATACGGGTCGACTATGGGACTTCTTATATGAGGTCGATACGGGTCAACCAAAGTGACTTGCCTCAGGGCTTAGTGGGTTGAATCCTCTGATCTCGGGCCTGTTGGGCCTGCTAAACTATATCATTTAACATTGAATCTCGTGGGCTGTATTACTTGTAAAGGGGGCCTGTTGGGCCTGTTGGGCTATACCATATCAGAATCAATGAGAGGACAATCCCCATCACAAAAAAAATAGTACAGACCAAAGATAGAGAAATATTAAAGAGTTTCAATCCCCCCTTTTTCAACCAATTTAATTAAAACATAAATTGGAAAAATTACTATTTAAAAAATAAATTTGAATTTTCACTAAAGCCAATGGTTTCAAAATTTCGCGCAAGGAGTCATGAGAAGGAAATATTTAAGTGGAGTAGAATTTGACTAAGAGTGCAAATTCTACGTTTACTACAACATAGATAGATTTATTCTTAAAATTACCACGTTAATTAATAGGGAAACAAAAGTAAATCCCAAATACAATTGACCTTTGTTTCCGTGAATTTAGGACACATTTGTGGTAATTTTAAAAAAGTGCTTTTTTAATTTTGAACTAAATTTTAATTATTTAAAATATTTAAAAATAGCAATAAAGAGTTAAAAAAATTAAAATTAATCATCACTTAATTTTTGTAGCTTCCAAATATTTTTCACTCTTATTTTAAACAGTCACAACTCCCACTATAATTTTTTATTTCCTCAAAAATAAAAACTCTTATTTGTGGTGGGGGGGCAACCTAGTAAATTCAACTACTTAGATTTGATTCATTTGGACAAGAAGCTGGGGTGGTGGACGTTGGATCTGTTGCATCCAATGTGGCCAAAGACATCGGACCATAATAAATGTGAAAAGCTGTGGGGATAATAACTTGTTTGGATGTCAATTCCCAATCTATTTTTCTACTATCAAAACTTAAACAAATAAATACTTTACATTCTTCAATCCTATTTTCAAAATATCAAATTTACTTTTCAAAATATCTTTATTATTTATATTCCCAAACCATTCTATAAAGTTCTACACATTGTTTCATCATTACAAATATATGCATGTATTACTACTCATACAACTTATATATACACATATATAAATAATTTAAAAATATTCATTTCATTTCACAAATTCAATAAAAAAATTATTGATGTGAAATTTTGTCCCCCTCAAAATATAGACAAACAAATAATTTTCTTCAAATTCATTCTCTATCTACCACTTAAAATACAAACAAATAACTATTACATTCTCTAATCCTATGTGTTGAAGACCATTTTGGTCAAAATTTTTGAAAAAAATGCCTCAATTCACATCCAAACAAAGCACAACTCTCTCTCTCTCTCTCTCTCTCTCTCTCTCTCCTTTTTTGTATATGACTCTCACGAGTTGTATTTGAACTATTTCGAATTTGCGTCAAATTAAATTAAAATTTGCAAGTTTAACATAAATTTATGTTATTTTTTTTATTTTATTAATAAATATATTTTTATTATTATATTTTATTTTGAATTTAAGCTCAAAGTTATTATTGTTTAAAATTTACTTAAAAATTTGAGTTTTTTTAAGTCGAGTTCAAGTTAAAAAAATTAAAATTGTCGAGCTCAAACTTAATATATATATATATTTTAAATTTAAACTCAAGCTAAAATTATTTTTTCTTTTTTCAAATTATACTTTGTTCGGGTCAATCGCATCCCTAATTTACACATGCAATGAAGTTTGAAGTGAAAAATGCGGTGTATAACGATAACGTCCACAAGAAAAAGACAGCCATGTTTTCTATTCAAAATCAATATGTGGAAGGACAAGTGGGAACCATCCATAATAAATATGGCTACTGCTAAAGACTACTCAAAATTAAATGTACCAAAAAAATTAATTCCACATCATCAAGAACCTCTATCATTCTCTAAGCCGCCGACATTGCGCCAAACGAATTGTAGTCCACAACATGCAATAATTACATTATTGCATAAAAATATCAATCAATAATTAATTTAATAGAACATTTGTCAATAAATAAATAATAATAAAATAAATAAATATAATCACACATTTAATAATTTTTTATTTATGCACACGCACGCAGATCAAGTGTTTATTTGAGCTCGAACTCTTAACCTCCAATTTAATAAAATTTAAACTCAAGTGCTTTCAACTTTGACCTGTACATATTAAGACCTCGTGACTTATAATTTAGATGCCTAAACTTACCTAATATTAGACAAATAGAGAACATCAAAATTATGTATGAATATCACAATTGTAACTTAATAGCTCCAAAACAACTACATATTTTTTGTGCAATACTAAATTAATCACATTACATAAATTGTGAGTAAAACTTCACTGTATCTCCTGTATTCTAACTCGATTACTGATTTATTCTTTTAATTGCATTATTTTGCCTCTTTGTACTCTTAATAATGGTTACATATCGATTCAATGACTTTTTATTCCATACATGTACATATATTTACTTGTTTTCAAAACTAACTTTCAAGTATTTATCCAAAATTTTTATATAATTTCAGTATAATTTTTTGGAAAAACTATGAGGCTTTTTAATTAATATTTTTTATCATTTGAATAATAGAGAAAAAGTCACACCATCCTCTAGAAATATTAATCAAATTGTAAAACTATTATTCACATGACAAAATTAATCAACTTTGACATTGAGAGAAGTATTAAAATTAAATTCTCAAATTAATTTAGAGAAATACATATATTTATATATGTTGAAAAAATATCAATTAAAGTATTTTTAAGAGCAAAAAAATAAAATAAAATAAATGCTGCATGCAATAGATATATGAAGGTCAATTACACTATTTGAAATAGGGAAGCAAGATTAAAAGCATATTAATAGTTGAACCTCTCTTCAACACCCCCGCTCCCCCCACCAAAAAAAAAAAAGAAGTTGCAACTTCATAATATTAATTCATCTCATATCATCTATTTAACTATATAATAAATTAAATTAAAAATTAATAAATAAAATATAATAATATAAACATTTCATTTTATATTATCCTTATATTTTTATTAAATAATTCATTCTTATAAATGAAGAAACGTGTTAGTACATATCTATATATTCCTTTTCAAATAAATACCAACGTAATTAGAATATAAAATATATATTATTTTTATTATACTTACATATAAATACATAAAATATTTATTTAAATTAAATGCAAATATGATGTTAAATCAATTAGCCACTCGGTTAAATAGAGTGGATTCATTTTCGAAAGATGACAAAAGAAGCGTTGGTGCTGTGGCTGACATAATATTTGGTGTGACAAAATTTGTGGGGTCCATGAGGTAAAAAGGCAGTGACACATGTAATGGGGCGTCTGAAGCTTAAAAAAGGTTTTTGTCGGATTCTCAGATTTCGTTGGTTAATAATAACTAAGTGCCGCAGTTGCCCGTCACGAGTCGCCTGTGACGCGTTTCCCTGTCGCCTAATCACTTCTTCTGTTTCTGTGGTTTGATTTTATTTTATTTTTTGCATTTTTTCAGGTGTGGCACTTGGTTCAGCATTTGAAAAATCGGACAACTTTTAAATTAAAAAACTTATTAATTTACTGTTCACTAATTTAGTTGTTGATCAAATCATAATTGAATTTTATTAAATTATGATTCATAATTATATATTATATATTTACATATTATTTAAAACTTAATAAAATATCAAACATAAATAAAAAAAATTTAAATTATATTATTTAACTTTATAAGTTAGAATTTTTCAAAAGATATAGCCATGGTTCAAAAGATATAGCTATGGTTTAAAAAATTGGATTGGACCAGTTGATTGGACCGTCAATTGGCGGACAAACCAGTTCATTTTTCTCATAAAATTGAAAAAATAAAAAAAATGTCCTATTTTGTTAAAATTGTTCAGATCGATGGTTGAGCCATTTGAATTAGTGAACCGCTCATTGTTCAATCGGGCTGGTTAATCTTGAACGAAATTAATATTTTTTTAATTTTTTTAGTCTAAATATAGAGTTTTAAGGTTAAAATACACATTCATAAGCTATCTAAAAGTTTTTTTTTTTTTAAAAAAAAAATTGAATGCAAGAAAAAAAGCCTTGCTTTAGACTTTAATACTTGATATATCTAATTTGTGGTGATTATTTACAATATGAATTGTGGAATTTGGACTGACAATATCATTTAAGCCTTTTATGTTATATATTTTGGTATTTTATTAATTTTTAAATAATAAATAATATAAAAATATATAATATATAATTATGACATCACAGTTCAATTACAGTTCAATTATGGTCTGACTAAAGGTTGAACCAGTGAATTGTGAATCGGTAAGTTTTTCGGTTCAATTAATGATATGATTTTTCAAACATTGATGATATGGGATAGCCCAATAGGCCCAATAGACCCAACGTCAAATAAGACAGTCCACAAGGCCCAAAGATGGGATCTGTTTGGTCAACCGGTATCGATCTCACTTGGGATGTCTATGGTAGACCCGTATCGACCTGAAAACTACTCCAATAATTAGAGCATTAGGTCTAGTTGATATTGATCGACCTCCGACGTTCACTCGGATCCCCGCCGAGCATGTTGATCTGACAGGTCAAGCCCACTTCGATGACACGTGGCAGTCAATGCAACTGCTGCCAACAACTCTGACAACCCTGCCAACAACATTAGCAGACATGTGCCCCTGCTGGCACATTTATCCAGAAAAATAAGAGATTTAGCCACCTGATACAGTACCAGAATCTGGACATTGAATGACTTTTAACCTCCTAGCATGGGAAAAAGTTAGTACACCCGATAAGGATACTTGGGTAAAATCACGCCCACTTAAAGCTATAAATACTGCAGGCCCAATCACGTTCAAGGTAATGCCATTTACATTATACACCTTACATTCTCTATATTCTCTCGATCAGAACTAACTTGAGCGTCAGAGTGCCTTAGTCGGGGGCACCTCGGTTAGTTTAACGTGTGTATTGGTTGCAGATCTCAAGCCCAGAATAATATCCAACCCTCACTCTCCTATACTCACAGCATTTTGCAGCATCATTTGGCGCCATTTGTGGGAACCTTTGAGATTGCAGTGAAAAAAAATGGTGAACACACGCAGAGTAACATCTGGAA
>JACGDI010005832.1:829360-845842 GCA_014898725.1 Jacaranda copaia
GCATGATTTCATCTGCTTTTGGACTTCACATCACTTTGCTCTTTAGGTACTTCAAGCTTGATATAGTACAGCTCTCCAACTAAATTTTGCTCACTGGTATTCTTTTATATCTGTTCAGTTACTTGATATTTAACATGGAGGGTTTGGAATTTGGAATCATAACTATGTAATTACAATTCTGCACGGGCAAACTCTGTAATATGAAAACAGTAATTTAGATTTGAATGGGGGTATGTTTCTATGATTACTACTAGCATGCCATTCCAAATCAGGATTGGATATGAATGACAATTGGATAAAATTTTAGTTTGCTAATCATGTTATCTTTTATGTGGTTTTGCATGGTTGGATGGCTACTGAAAATTTCATTTGGATTTTATTATTCCATGCATTATGAACCAATCCAAAAAATTGTAGGTTGCAAAAGAATTGCGCGAGAGGGGAATCTCTGCTGATTATTATCATGCCGATATGGATTTGCATGCTCGTGAGAAAGTTCATATGCGGTACTAGTTTGCTATTTGTTTGCTTATGTCAAAGGAACTGTGGCACTTTATCCTGCTTTCTCATGCATGGTGTTGGCATTTACTGTACAAAATCCTGTGCAGCTGCTAAGCCTAAAACTTTTCGGTTGGAAATATAGCTTTGACAAAATTTTATTTTCTTTTTCAAATTGAGAACATTGTCAATCCTTTTAATTCGAATACCTGGAAAAGTTGAAGATTCCCTGCTCACCAGTTTGGCTGGTTTAATGCGTATCAGTGGTTATTTTGGCATCTTATGTGAAAAAGGACTTAATGCTTTTACAATATGGATCAGCAGACTTTAGAGAGTTCAGTTGGCATTAGAACATGCCTTTTCTTCTGGGCATTATTTTGCTATAGTTTTGTTGTCGATTGTTGCCATTGGATGAATCAGTTATGTGCAGCATTATCACAGGTGCACACTATCAAACTTCACTATCATAAAAAACATCTTAGCTTCCACAAATGAGGATGATAGTACGTTGGTATTTTGTATATCCAATTGTCTGTTTGTTATTTTTTAATTGGCTTATAAAGATCATTTAGGCTTTAGTCTCCTTAAACCAAAATTGAAAATGCTGGCTTTTACGGCTGGTGGTTATTTGTCGTAAAAATGTTTGACTTTATGAATTTCATGTGATTTGATGTCATAGGTGGAGTAATGGCAAGTTGCAAGTCATTGTTGGCACGGTATGTGGAGATTTTTGTACTTAAATGTAATTATGTCAATCGATCTTATAGGCGAATTTGTTGTCTTGCAGGTGGCATTTGGAATGGGAATCAACAAACCAGATGGTTAGTAACTCTTGTTTACTTTGCTCTATCATTGAGGTTTGGAGTCTCTATTGGACCATTACAGTTTCCTGACAGTAAATATAATCACAATATGCCTGTGAGATGTGGTTCTTGAAGCCATAATTTCAGTCACATCTGGAATAAAGGAGTGATAAAAGGTTCTGACTACTTTTTTCCTATAGATTATAGTCTACGAGAGAAGTTGCCACGTGTCTGAGAGCCGAAGTTTCTCACTATCCCTTGATGGAGGGAGTGAGTTAAATTTCTTGAAAATATGTTATTTCTTGGGTCTATGGAACATTCAATATCTATTGAAGAAAATTAAATCAAACTGATGTGTGCTGAAGTTTTATTTGGGGCCTAATCTTGGCATTTCAAGTGTGTCAATTTGTTTGGCTTTCTGTTTATGCATGATAAGTGGTGGCCTTATTGTGTATTTGTAATGATGATGGTTGGTTGTAGTCAGGTTTGTCGTTCATCACAGCTTAAGCAAGTCAATGGAGACATATTATCAGGTTTGTGTTCCCTTAAGTAAATTTAGTTCAGCCTTTATAGCCTTTCTTTATGTAATTTCTCTTGTTACAGGAGAGTGGCCGAGCTGGAAGAGATGGGCTTCCTTCAGAATGCTTGCTGTACTTTAGACCAGCTGATGTTCCTAGGCAGGTAATTAGTTGGTGAATTATTAAATTCTTTTTTCAGTTATTGACTGCATTTATGAATCTGATCTAAACACTCCCTGCAGAGCTCAATGGTCTTTTATGAAAATTCAGGCTTGCAAAATCTTTACGACATTGTACGGTATTGTCTGGTAAGTTTATTTCTTGGTAATACAAGCATACCACCACCAACCCCCCCCTCCGGCGGGCCAAAAAAAAAAACAGGAAAAAAATGAAAAAAAGAGCCTCCCTGAAAGGAGAAACATGGCTTCAGGTTAGTAAGACGTCTTCTTTTGGGAGATGAACCTGGAAAAAGTTTAATTTACCTGTTTAGATCATCAGCTTCAGCTTCCATCTCTATGCTTGCATTTATCTGTTGGTATAACTGTAATCTATTGATATATTGAAGAATGAATTGCTCATTTACCAATTCTGGGTCTCAAGCCTGGCCACGATTGTACATTCCTCTTACTTTTGGGGGCTTTACATAGACTTCTGAATACTGAATCTCTAACTTCTCTAATTTTTGGAAGCACTTAGTTGTTGATTCAGCTTTCATCTCTTTTATGCAGTCTAAACGGCAATGCCGGCGGGGTGCGTTCTTCAGACATTTTGCTGAGCCTTTACTGGATTGCAATGGTACAACCTGGTGCTGGCTGCTACTACTGATTGATGTGTCAATTATTTTTGCTTGAAAATCCTAAGTTCCCATACTTATTTCTCAGGGATGTGTGATAACTGTGCCTCCTGTAATGAGATCAAGGAATTGGATGTATCTGGTATGTCAAATGGATTTTCTAACTCAAAAAATTCTTATGATCTGTTTTTAATAGATTCAAGTATTTAAATACAGACATTGAACAACTAAACTTCCTCCATAACTAGGTAACTTACCGTCCATAGCCAAGTGAAAGAAATGCTGAATTGGCCTTAATCTTACCTTTATAAGTCTTCAAGAATTCAATTGACTTTACTTTCTTATTATTGTTGTAGCGGGCAATAGTTATATCACATACACAAATGGGAAATCCTTTTGGTTCTCCTCTTTGGAGTCCAACTGCCTTTTGACCTGTGTAACCAAAAATGAATATCGTCCATCTCCGACTGAGTTGATTGCTTAAACCTGCTTTATGTCACCTATATTATTAACATACATTTCTTCCTGGACTCCACATCCTCATAATGTAAATGCAGTCACATGGTATTTGGTTCTTGAAAGAAAGCGTCGTTATCCCTATTTTGTTAAAACTTGATCTGGTGCTACAGACTAATGACACAAACTTACATCTCCCCCTTTTGATCTGGTGCTACAGAGCTAAGATTGTTTTTAGTATATTGAAAAACAGAATGGCCCCATGGGCTCTTATTCTAGTGTTTGGGGTTTGTGAGGTGAGGTGAAGTCAAAATCTTGTGGAAATGTGCCTTTTTTGCTGTTACTTGGTCCATTTAAATTGGGAGGAAGAATTTTTCTGGCCCACTATTCAACTCCGAGTGTTTCTGTACACTACATGTTATGGAGTGGAATTCCTAACCACAGATGCATTTTAATATATGTAACAAACTGTTGAAGCAGGCCTATTCTGTGACAAAGTTTGACTAGTATAGTATCGCCATAGTTTTTTGGGTTTTGCTTTCCTTAGCACATTTTTTTGTTTGGTATGTCCCTACTGCAATTAATTCGTATTCTAATGTCAATATGGACGGCAGGTCATGCAAAATCTATAGTATCTCTGTTGCAAGAAATGCAAGAGAATGACCAGAGGGTGACATTGTTGCAATTAGTTGACAGGATGAAAATCAGGAATAAGAATCTGGGTGAGTTCTGCTGATAGCTTTCGATATTCCTTGTTCCTTTTAAATGATCCGAAGAAGACTTACTGCAATTCCCTTAACCCTAACAAATTGCTAATTGGCTCGACCAATCTGAAATTTGGCATGCTAGTCATTCTGAAATTTAGCTTTCGTAGTAATTATGTTTGAGATTGTATTCTGTGAGGCCCAGCCATCTGTGTAGCAGGTAACTCTATTCCCTTGGGGTTTTAGTTGATGAAATTTTGTGTAGATACAGAATATCAGAAGCCCAAGTAACATACTTAGAAATGTGTGACAAAGATAACTTGTATATCTAGCCTGAGGTCTAGCTTGCCTGCAGGAAACCTAAGGGAAAACCTGGAATAGGAGGTCGCATATCACTACTCCTTAAATTACAAGGCCTGAAAGAACTCAAGGTTGAAGGCATGTATCATCACTATATACAGTTGCTGTGTGTGTGGACTCTTTGATGATCAGTACTAAGTATATAATTGCCAAAATGGTGTCCAACATATCAGATCATAAGCTCTACCAGGATAAGATTGAAATCTTTCTCTTTAAGATCCTCAATAAAAATTCAGAAAAATGAAATAAACTATATTTGTAAAAAAATTATACATTGAATTGTTAGTATAATTTTCAGTTCTACCTTGCTTCCGTAGGTTTCTGCTTTATAGTATTTATTTCCTGGTGTAGAAAATTGATACTTCTGCCTCTGTCTGCATGCGAAATCGATGATTGTCATAGAAAGCTTAACTATATTAGGTTTATCATGTTCATTATTTACTGATTTTACACTTTGGTTTATCTATTGAAATTTCTTAGCATGTCCAAGATCTGGATTGATATTTTCTCAGTTTTGAACAATTTAAGCTCTCCGGAATATAAACCGGAAAAACCCCTTGGAGATTGTTGCCATTAGAACAAGTTGTTTATTGAATAGCCTACTTTGGATTCTATCGAAAAATGCATTTTGTTATTCCCTCAATATATAACTTAGTGTTGCTTTGTCTTTTGACCCATAAAAGATCTAAAATGATGTTCATAGGGAGACACACAGATACATATATATATAGAATGTGTGTGCATGTGTGTGTTGTTTGTGGGGGTGGGGGGGGTGGGGGGGTTAAGAGCAAGTCTACTTGGCAAATATTGTCTGGTTTTCACTGCAATTGTATCTTATATAGAGAGTAGGTTCATAAAATATCTGCACAATACTGAACTTCCTGGTATTTACTCAGATCCTGATCTGAAAAAGGAGGAACTGGAACAACTTATCGTTCAGCTTGTGGTGGATCGTGTTTTGGTAAGACTTAAGAGTTCCAGCTCTTGGTCTTTTTTCTTTAATCGTCATCTCCTATTCTACTTTCCAATTCTATTATCCTGTTTTGATATTTAACTTATAAGCTCTGTTGAAATAAGTCCCTAAAGAGGAAAAATAAAATCAATCACAGCAATTGGGTGACCTGGTTGAAATTATTTGGTCTGACAATGAAATAAACCATTAGTAAGTCACAAACGGATGCGTCCGGTAGTTTGTCAGATCATAAATCTCTTAATTTGTTGCCCCGCCAAGTAATAGGTAATTACAATGGGTTTTTTAGTCCTTTTGTCTTTTCCTGAGTGCATGATACCTCACTCCTCTCATGCAGAAAGAAGAATTCCAGCATACTGCATATGCCACAAATGCTTATGTGACTGTCGGACCTCTGGCAAAGCAAGTATTGCATGGTAAGGATGCTCCATTTGAGTGCTGAA
This sequence comes from Jacaranda copaia, assembly GCA_014898725.1. Lineage (NCBI taxonomy): Eukaryota > Viridiplantae > Streptophyta > Magnoliopsida > Lamiales > Bignoniaceae > Jacaranda > Jacaranda copaia. The sequence goes on from JACGDI010005832.1 coordinate 834,906, forward strand.
TGTGCAAGTTTGTTCAAAACTTTTGGGTCAGTGTCTTTTAGTTAGCTGAATGCTGTTTTTCTCATATATTTTCACACTCATGTGCGTATTCAAATCATAAATAGTTTGCCTGCATTTCAGAAAAACACATGCTGGATTCCACTGCAGCACATTATCCTCTGCGCAAGCATATATTGTTTTTGGAGATTTAGCAAGTGTTGTAATTCCACGCTGTTATTGTGCTACTTATAGGAAAGAAGATAGTTAAAATTGAAGTACACTGCGGACAGAAAAGTAGCTTGACCAATTCAAAAGCTCACAAGCGCGGCAAATCTAGTGGGTTGGAATTTAAGCTTGATGAGCTGCGCAAGGAAATTGCTTTCCTTGATGGAGGAATATTTCCTCACTCAGTATTATCCACTCAGCAAATTAGCATGTTGAGTGCCAAGAAGCCAAACTCAATGGAAGAGGTGCAATTTCTATATGTTCGCCACCCACTTGTTTAATTTCTATGTCAGCTGTGCTCCTTGTGAATGCTAACTGTGCTACTGTGATATAACCCTGACTGATACAGTGGTGCAATTTTCCTGGCTTGAAATGCTAATCTAGAGCAAAACCATGAAGGACTTTCTTCCCCCACTATATGGACATCTATATCTATGCATCTATAAATAATCTTAAAAGCTTGTGGTTTCAATTTTTTTCATTCCTAAAGTGGCTTATAATAAATAAATACCTCAATTTTATTATTATTTTTTATTTTTACAATAGTTGCTTGAGAAGAAACTTCCTCCTACAGTGATGTGTATATTCCTCGTCTTGTCCTCACTCATACAGCAGCAGATCATCCTTCATTCATTTTGTTCCTTCTCCTTCTTGCAGTTGGAGAAGTTGATTGGAAAGTTGAAAGCTGAGAAATATGGGCAGAAAATTCTTGAGGAAATTAAGAACTATGAATCCAGCAACCAGATGGAGGATGAGCTTGCAGGTGGTGCGCAAGATGATACTAGTAGTAGAGGCAGAGCTGTTAAGAAATTGAAAACGAAAAAAGCTCTTGTTGTCATTGAGAGCAGCGGGGATGAACCATGAAAACAATTGTATTGTTATTTCTCAAGTGATTTAAAGATCAAAGATGGAGAGAATTGTTGGTTCCAAATGTAGTGAATTTCTTGCTATTTCATTTCAGGCTTTCATAATTTTCGGGCTTTTATATATATATATATATAATATAATATAATGTATAATTATATTATATATTTGATTGAGTGGTTGTGATATAATGATATAAGTTTCTCATGTAATGTGGGAGATTTGGGAATTCGAATTCTAATGAACTCTTAATATATATGTATTTAAATATTAAAAAAATATATCTTTGGCGTGCTGTTATTATTTTTCATGATGGCACAAGATATTCATAGGAAAACGAATTAAATAAGGCAACTAACTTGGGATGTGTCTGATTTACTTGGAGTACTTAGAAAAAAAAATGTTTCTTGGGCGTACGGGTATGCCAAGAACAGATGATTCTATTTCTGGAAAATATTGTCTATGTTTCCTTAGTACGTTTTGTATTACATCAAAATTTTATATTATTATATTAATCTAGTAGTTAGAATATATATTAGAAAAAATATAAATATAAATTTATAAAATAATTTAAATGTGCATAAAAAATATATAATGTTAAATATCTTGGAAGTTTTTGTAGATAATTGTTAATTTTATTTAAAAGAATGAAAAAATGACGCACACACCCGCACATATATAATCTAACCCAATGAAATAATATATGTGTGAGCGATCCGCCGCCTCGAGCTCCTTGGCGCAATTCATATTTGGGGGACAAGAACTTGACCTAGGGCTCTTTTCCTTTTCTACGCGTTGCAAGAGAATTTCAAAGATATCGTTCCCTCCGGCGCCACTGAATTAAAGAACATGGCTGCGGCGACGGGGATTCAGAGAGGAGGCGGGCGGCGAGCAATGGAGGAGGACGACGCCAAGCTCGTCTTTGAGACTTCCAAAGGTGTGGAGCCAATCATGAGCTTCGACGAGATGGGGATAAAGGACGATCTGCTTAGAGGAATCTACAACTATGGTTTCGAGAAGCCTTCAGCCATTCAGCAGCGTGCCGTTCTTCCGATTATCTCCGGACGGGACGTTATCGCGCAGGCGCAGTCCGGTACCGGCAAGACTTCCATGATTGCCCTGGCTGTTTGCCAGATTGTCGACACCAAATCTTCAGAGTACGTTTTGGTTCTCTCTTTCTCCCCGCATCTTTTATCTTCATGGCTTAGTGTTTGGTGTTTTCTTGCGAAATTAACTCTCGATTTTGCTGTTAGCCTATATGTGCGTGTTGCGTTTTTAGCAAATAGGGGGCCCTGGCTTTAAGTTGAGATACTATAATTTGTGCTTTTTGGTGGGCTTTACTTGATTCATGTTTTTGGGTTCTATGTAATTATATGTTCTTTGTGCTCTGTTTGTGAATTGCTTCTGCCGTGGATTGCGCCTTAAATCTTATCTTTCAACTCATGTTTGAAAAGTACATGAGGGTAAGTATATTTTTGGTTCAAAAGCATAAATGTATGTCTCTTGCTATGGCTCTGTTAGTCTGTTAGTCTCGAGAGTGCTGCTAGGGCTTGATAATAATTCAGCCGCCGCGCAGTTGCATTCTTGAGGAGCACATTCGGGACATAAATTTACAAATCATCAATTTTGCACCTTCTCTCATCTCAATCTCTTCCTTGGTATAATCCATAATCTAAATATCCATCTCATCACCTGTGTAGAATCTTATCGAATTCAGCTAAGTTTGATTGTTATGAAAGGAAATGACATATCTTAAGCAGGTTTGGTGCTACATTTAGCTTACCAATCACGTTATAGCAATCATAACTGTTGGTATTCGCAGTTGCTGAGATTTTTAGTAGTCAACTGATTAACCAGCACTGCATGTACATATTTCTGTTGAAATTCTGTGGATTATATTATGTTGTTTAACTGCTTTAGCTTTTGACTGGCAAATGACTTAAATGCAGCATCTCAATTCTAAAACGCTTGCTTCATTTATTTCTTCCTTGAAATTAGAGTCCAAGCCTTGATATTGTCACCTACGAGGGAGTTGGCTGCCCAGACAGAGAAAGTAATATTGGCAATTGGTGACTATATAAACGTACAAGCTCATGCTTGCATTGGAGGAAAAAGTGTGGGTGAGGATATAAGAAAACTAGAGCACGGAGTTCATGTGGTGTCGGGCACTCCGGGCAGAGTCTGTGACATGATCAAGAGGAGAACTTTACGGACTAGATCAATCAAATTATTAGTTTTGGTAAGTCTTGTTTTCTTCTCCTATTCCATGTACTTGGCATAATGGTTGCGTGCCATGGTGCTTTTGATATATTCCTACTTCATTATATTATGATCTTATAACCTAGTTAATTATATTGTTCTGGTTCTCTAACTTTTTCTTTAATATTGTTAGGATGAGTCTGATGAAATGCTGAGCCGGGGGTTCAAGGATCAGATTTATGATGTTTATCGATATCTTCCACCAGAGCTGCAGGTGACCTCTTCCTTTCATGTCTTTTTATGAACATAAAACTTTTACTAGAGAAGCTGTCTAGGAATTATGGTCGTGCAACTTCTGAAGCTGCGAGCTGCAGTCATGAAAATATAATCATGTTTTGTCTGGTTATATTCTCCAGTTTAGTGTCTAATGGTAAAGTGATGCATTTCTATTCTAAGATTTCTGGAGCAGAGGTTTATAATTACACAGCTTGGACTTGCATATGATCTGTTTCCTGAATCTAGTTTTAGGTAGGAAAAATATCATGTGTCCCTGGCCATTTACAAGCAAATAATAAGAGTCATACACCAGCAGTTCATGCTTGATGTCTGCATTTTTATGCTTGTCAGTTTTATTTAAGAAATGTACTTGCTACTTTGCTTGAAAGATGTACGTGTGGCATGCCAATTTATCATATTTTTGTAGTTGTATGTGAGAGAGAACTTTGGATTTGAAGTCATTTAAAAGAGAGATTTGTAAGCCTAGAAGTGTAACAATTTCAAAAGGAAAAGTAAATACTTGAGGAGTAGGGAACTTTCTATTCTAAAGGCCTAAACATCTCTTAAGAACCAGTTAAAAAAGAATTTCATGAGGCTACACATGGACTATAGAGAAAATGCAAAGTTCATTAATAAAAAGCATCTTAACAATGGTAAATGGTGGTGAATGTTGCTTAAAAACTTGAAGATCATCTTTGAGCTGATTTATGCAAAGAAACATATTCATCTGTTTCCTTATTCATGTGTCTTTGAGACATCTTTTTCTCTGCAGTGCAATCTCTCTTTTGTTCTTAATAGTTTTCTCTCAAGGGTAGCCCAAACAAACAAACAAACAAACAAACAAAAAACAAAAAACGAAGATGGATGATCCTGCCGGAATTTGACTAATGTGCTAATAACAACCGGACAATGTTTTTTACAAATTTGAACCCATGTTTCACATGCCTGGTATGCGGTTGTGGAACTTGTATATCACTATTCTCTGAGCATGCATATGTATGTATGTTGCAGGTTGTCTTAATCTCTGCCACCCTTCCAAATGAAATATTGGAGATCACGAGCAAATTCATGACTGATCCAGTTCGGATCCTTGTAAAGCGTGATGAATTGACTCTTGAGGTATGTTCCCATTTATTTTTTTATCTTAGGGATAAATATCTTCTATTCTACTACAGAGGAAGGAAAGAGGTGGGTGAGGAAAGGGGTGCTACATGCAAAACTGACAAGCCTCTCAGCCCATTCAGCTAGATCTATTAGTAAATAGAACTCAAGAAATAGCGGAAGCAACAAAGAGGCATTTAATTTATGCCTACATGTTGTTTGATCAATCCTAAAGTATGGATGTTCTGCACATTATGTCTCCAAATCTGGTGTTCCCTTGCCATGGAAAATCTTCTAACACCTATCATGAACAATGCCTTGGGCTGCTCAGATATGGACACCATCAGATCTTCTATTCTGATTCATGTTTTCTGATTATCATCTTTTACTGTGACAGGGCATCAAGCAATTTTTTGTAGCTGTGGAAAGAGAAGAATGGAAATTTGATACTCTATGTGATTTGTATGATACCCTTACAATTACACAGGCTGTTATCTTCTGTAACACCAAGCGGAAGGTAATTTTCTCGATTTAGGTTCACATAATTTAGTATTTAATGTTACTACGAGTGGTTATAGTGTAGAATCTTATTCAATACTTCCCTCCTTCATGGCACATTTCCTGGTTACTGGCAATTCTCTAGTTTTTGTTTTGAATATCTCAGCCCAAATAATTTTGGAACTTCATTATTGAACTCCGGAATATTAACTTTTGTGTGCCAGTTACTTTCACTTTCTTGACATAGCAATAACTGCTATCAGAATTTACCTGGATGGGCTTCAGGTTTCTGTGTGTGGCTCCCTTTTTGATATTGTCGTAAAGCAAAAGAAGTTTGGAAATATGTGAGTTTCATGATATATCAGCCTCCATGATTTATGAGTGTGATATTGCTGCGTTTGTTCCAAAACATTACTCAGGGAGTAATACTACTTGTGAAGTATATTGTGGGAGGATCTTGCAGTGATATTATTAGAAGAAAACACATGATGACTGATAGGGTACCAGATAATGCATGGGATCTTTGGAGGAAAGATGTACATGCATTTAGTACTTTGCTAGTTAAAGCTAGTTAAAATAAACTGTGAAAATCTGTATTTGCAAGTAGTTGAAGTTGCGGTATGATGCTCAAGTAATTAGGTTGTAGCAATTGCTCTCCCTGCAATTTTATGCTTTTCTTTTGAGGTGACAGGTGGATTGGCTGACAGCAAAAATGCGCGAGAATAACTTTACGGTTTCATCTATGCATGGAGATATGCCACAAAAGGAGCGAGATGCAATTATGGGAGAATTTCGGTCTGGCCAGACACGAGTTCTAATCACAACAGATGTTTGGGCTAGGGGACTGGATGTTCAACAGGTACTCTTAACTTTTTTCATTTTGCTGCTTTTCTTTCACATGTTCTATTTCTTTTTGATTCAGTTGAAAGAGAGGGACAAGCCATAAAATTTTGTTCCTTGAAATTATGCACCCTACACATCAATTAATTTTCTGTGTACAACTGTTGCCTGTTCAGAAACTCTTGACTTGATAAAAGATGATGAAGTGGAAAGTTGGATGTATTTGGTATAAATCATAGATTTGTTGGCATCTAAAGGATTCATTGTGACTAGGGCAATCATGAAATCTTATGCATATATGTTTTGTGAGTTCGGCCTAATTTTCAGTTCATACAATTCTAAATTCTGATTGACAATGTCATATCCAGAGTGGAACATTAGCACTCTATATGAAGTCCATTGTGAAATTCAAAACACAAACCATTCTTTCTAAGGATGGATTACATTTTGTTTGGGTAATTGTGGATAGAATTATCTATTTGATAGGACCCCACACCCCAATGGGCTGTTCAGCTTATGGGCAAATCCAGAATGATAACTGATTTGTTTCTTTGTTGAATTCCCACAGGTATCCCTTGTGATTAATTATGATCTTCCTAACAACCGAGAGCTTTACATTCACCGCATTGGGCGGTCTGGCCGTTTTGGGAGAAAGGTAAACTCACATGCTTTTTAGACCCCATGTTCCTTATGTTTCTTCCAAAATACTGCATCAAAAGCATAAAAAGTTTAATAGATGTAGTTGGGGTGGGATTTTGAGGTTGGGAGAATTTTGGATTATAGGTCCCATTATTGTTTCCTGAATTCCTACTTATTATACACGCTCTTAAAACAAAGAATTGTCTAAGCGTTCCATGTGATCTCTGGCTCAAAGAATTCCCTTTCTCCTGTATTATTGTTGGCTTTGTTTTGGTATAATAGTGACATGGGGTTATACATGTCCTTGTACAGGGTGTTGCCATAAATTTTGTCAAAAGTGATGACATCAAAATCCTAAGAGATATCGAGCAGTACTACAGTACACAGATCGATGAAATGCCAATGAATGTTGCTGATTTGATTTAACCTCTGTTTCATGGTGCAATTTACCAATGGAAATTTCGCATTCAGTAAAATGCTGGACATGCTCAATGTGGATAGTTGGGGAAGATGCGGGGTTGATTAGTTAGAGCTATCTGGCACCTCCATAGGAAGAAACAATTGGAGATGGTGGTTTCCGTTTTCAGTGTGGTGTGGCTGCGAGTGGATTGAGAATTATTGTATTATATTTAAAAATTACTTAAACTAGTTGGTGTAATTTAGTGTGCTGACTTCTTCATGTTTGGGTTGTCTTGTGCTGGATTCAATGTTCGCATGTCTTGCCAGCGTTGGCCTATTGTTACTATCATGTTATTGGTATTAGTTTCCGGGTAAGGACATTTATTGAGTCTTTGCAGGAGCGCGTACCATATATTTTGTTTTCCATCAATTGTATGATTGTTGTGAAACTCTTAACCAAATTTGGAAAGCGCACTAATTGAGTCCTGCTGTTATGTACGAGAATCACAGGCATCTCACTTCATAGTCTGTTGCGTGCTTTCCGCCTTGTTGCTCTCTTTGAACTCTTATGGATTGTCTGGGCAACTGATCTAGAACTAATCGAATGCACAGAGATCAACTTACTCTTAATTTATGAAGTCCCACAATCTACATTTGCATTTTCATAAAGATATACTGCAAGGAATGTACGACATTAGGCTTAAAAAAGGTGTTTTGACAGTGTGAGCCACTGATGAGCTTTAACCTGCTATAACAATCAGTATCAGCATGGCAACATCCCTTCGATTATTAATGTGCATAGCAATTATTCTAAAAACACCAACGAACGTATTGCACAGTAGTGATGATACTTAGCACAGCCTACAACATATCAATAGTTCAAAACAATGACATTATAGATCCAACAAATTCATTTAGTCCTTAAAGGAAGATAGCGGCAGAAGTAGCAATAGAGACTGTTAGGGTCAAAAGGTGAGTGCAACAGCAAGGGCCATAAAGGCGGGAAGGTTTGAAAAAGATGAAAAGAATGCCATTAATCTGGTTTCGCTGGGCTGCGGAATCTTGATTCTTGGAGATTGCTCAGACAACTAGGTTGGTCTGCGTACCCTTTTCTATTCATCAATCTTTACCAGGTAGGCCATAGATCTCTCCGTAAATGATGCCAAATTTTACTGTGGATATGCTGAAAAGATGTGTGCCAAACTACAAACGCACACTAGAACACACTAGAGTGCAGGAAAAAGAAGCCTCATTCAGATTGTGACCTGGCCACTTACCACGATCCACGACATGATACAGTAAGTGATAAATATCACAGATCCACAAAAACCAGAACCACAAACTTACCAATTTGAATCAGAAGTCGACAAATCATCCCTAACCATGCAACTCCACCATATATGGTATATAGATTTTACTAAGGTGCTACCCTTATATGACCTCCACCACAACTCCAAGCTACTGCTGCCAAAACAATTCATGATATGCTCGGCATCGGTCAGTGCAAATACTATACAGTGCATGAGCAGCGAAGAGATATCCAGCCACCATTGTAGTAGTGTCATCACAAAGCCATTTAATAACTGCAACCAAAGTAAACCAAAACCATAATCAACCATCAGAACAAACAACAGGTACAAGATTTACAACCACCAGCACAGATCCCGCTTTCAAAACTGCATCAGTAGAATATACACATCCATATCAAGCCAACCATCACACATCACTGATTACCGATCGCCAGAACTTTGATTAAGTTGTATCCTCTCTTCCAGCACATATCCTCAACTATCTCCAGAACACACAAGCAAAATCCATTTTTCTTTAGCTAGCAGTCGTACAAACTACTAATGGAAGTTGAGCTATTGAATAATTGCATCTTCTAATGAACTTATTTTTACATTTGTAGGATCTTCTGACTATGTCATGAGAACTTCAGTGAAAACTAACATAACAAAAATTAATAAGTAATGAGGCCCTGTAGCGTTTGATATGAACAAATAGTCATTCAACATTTCACATACCAAGTATAAGAGAATAAAGATATAGAATCCATAAATGCTTGCTTGGAAGGTAGGGAGGGCACAAGGGTCAGGGCTGAGTGGGCAGGCTGGGATTTTTTGATGTTGGGTTGGAAGGATGCAGAGTCTGGTTGCCAGGCAGCGGTAGTGGCCAAGCAAGGCCCCTGGATGAGGAGGGCTAAAGCGGGTGGCAAGTCCTAGACGAGGGTTTTAAAGCTTCCTAAGAAAGTGATGTCCCTTCTTAGCCCGTGAGGAATAGGCACATTGAAGGGGTAATGGCTCTAGGAGTTGAAGGCCTCCACCTGTTCATGCCCCCTCTAAGGGTGGCAAGCCCCGAAATTTCAGTTTGAATCCTATTTGAAACTTGCTTAACAGGGTCGATGGCATTTCTCATCACATGGTGGTGCAGGCCTTTTGAGTCCCAAGGAGGAGGCACCCTGGTTTGTCCTAGAGGAGTAAAGGTCCTGAGCCCAAACCCCAAAGGCCCTTCAAAGGTGATGGAGTCAAGGGGTAGAAGCTGCCAAGCCTCTAGAAGATGAAGGCTTCTAGCAGGTCACAGCCCATAGTGATGGAGGCCCTTTGAGCCCCCTCGAGGTTGAGATCCCTAATCCTACTAAGGGGGTGGAGGCCTCCCAAGTCAATGGCCAACATCTAAGCACTTCATCCACATACCCCAAGGGTCTGGGTACCAAAAGGGGTTGATGGCCAAAATAAGGATGGACACACCTTAGCCCCATATACGAGGAAGAACTTTTAAGCCAGTGGAGTCCCCCTTAGCCCCCAAGGCGTGTAGAACCCGAGAAGTCTATTGATGCCAATAAGGGTCATTGCACCAAACATTGGAGGCCCCTTAAGAGTGTGGGGGCTCTTAAACCCAAAATAGCCCCCAAATGCCCCTTAAGCCCCTATAAATGGAGGCCCTTAATGGAGTGAAGGACCACTTGGGGTTGTGCCACCGGGGGGCCAAAGGCACCAATGGAGCTACAAATTCCCTAAGGGGTAATAGTTTAAAAATCATTGAGGCCCCATAACTCCCCAACGGGTGTAACCCCTTATGGCACCAAGGGATGGAGGTTCACTATGTGTAGAATCCCCCAAGAGGGGGTTAGACACCCTTAGCAGTGGGGCTCTTAAAACCATAAACCATCCCCTGGCAGCACCATCCCCGACTCCAACATTACTCATTCCACGACTCCTGCTAGTACCGCCATATGTATATGTAGTTTTTCTCAAGGAAAATCAAATTTTTTATGACAAGTTTACTTACATGTATCTGTTAAGGTATTGAATACAAGCTATAAACTATTGTAATAACTGAACTTTACAATTAAAATGCGCTAGTTCCTTTCAGGAACAACCTTTCTAACAAATGTTTATTCATTTTACCATTAAAAGATCATCGCAAATAAGAATTTACAATCTAACAATTTAAAATAGACTTTGTCTCGGTAACTAATATTATTTAATGGTAAAAATAAGAAAATTTATAACCTCGATCCATGCAGTAATGTTATTTTGAATTTGAATTGGTATTTCCTCTATCCTAATTATTCTCAGGACACATCAAATAATGAGTCTCAATTCCATCACCGATGTTTGAATGCATATATTGAAGTTGTCTCATTAATAAAACAGACCTATGATGCCGATTAGATAAAGAGGAAGATATTTCCTATCTCAAAAGAAACTTCAATGTCATCTGTACTTAATATGTCAAATAACTACTAGCAGGAAGAAATCCATAGAACACAGCACAGCATCACAAGATTGGTCATGCATTTAAGCAGATTATGATTACTGCTGAGAAACGATGTCAACCAGATCAACAGAATGGGACACACTCAGAAGCAACTAAAGCACATAAGTGTATCTATTGAAAATATTCCCCCCCCCCCC
>JACGDI010005832.1:855819-874397 GCA_014898725.1 Jacaranda copaia
TCTCAATTAAAATCTTTCTACCTTGACATATGAATGTAACAATAGAAATTATGAAAAATAATGAACTCGCAAAAAATAAAATAAAATTATATGAAGTATTCATAATTGAAACTTAGGGATAGTCTATGAAATTAAAATTATAGTCAAGGAGGGCCGTGGTATGTGGGGCCGAGGGAGCAACTGCCTCTCTCAAATTTTTAAAAATCTGAATATGGTACAAGGATTTTAAAAAATTTATAATTTTATCATCAGTCACAACATTGTTCTTCACTTAATTGAAAATATATGATTCCCCCCTTCCTTTCTCAAACTAAATAAAAAAATATTTATATTTTTAACAATTCAATCTCATTTTCTAAAATAAAAATTCCTAACTTCATTCATATTATGACACCAATGCTAAAATAGATAGGGAGTTTGGTTGTGTTTTTAAATTCAAATTTTCTTCTCAATATTTTTAAAATTTGAAAAATTAGTTAGAGTAAATGATGTGAAAATAGATTTATATATATAGTAGGTTGGGAAGATAATAATTGTAGATGGAGAGAGATAGTAATAATAAAAAAAAGAGAGAAAATATATAGATTATTGGGAGAAGATATATAAGTTATTGAAAATTGTGTTTTGAAATAAAAATGAATTAGAATATTAGTTAAAATGATGATAAATCGTTGATAATTCATTTTCAAATAGTAAAAATAGCTTAAAATGAAAGAAAACATGACCAAACTGCCCCTAACTATTGCCACTTTAGTTGGGAACCTTTATGTTATGTTTGAACCAAAGAAATATGTGAAGAAAAAGAAAAGAAAAATACAAATGTACAAACATTAAAATATAAAAATATATCATTTAAAGTGTGAAATTCAATCTAATAAAATGATTTTACTGTATCCAGACTAATACCAATCCAAGCCATTTCATGAATGAAATATGATAAATTAATAACCAACAAAACTACTTATTACAAATAACGTCTGATAGTTGAATTCGTTTCATATCTACATGTATAGTTAATTGAATAGCTTTTTTCATTACTTTTTGAAATGAAACTCTATTATTTAATTATTCCTAAAATTTCAAAATAATTGTTTCATACCTTTGAGCCCACATAAAACCTTTTATATATATTTTTCTTTAACATTTTCTTCATTATAATTTTAGTTTCTGCACATATATAGGATTAAAGACATGGGAAATCATTTTATTACCTTCAAAAATTTCCATCCATTCTAGAACGACTAATAATGACAATTGCGGCTGTAACGGAACCATTTATCTATGGTCGTCGGTAACTGTTCTTCCCATTTATTCTAGGAAAGAATAAAGCGTATTCTTCTTTGGATGTGGTGAATCTGTTGAGATTGGAGGAGATCGCTAGAATCTGTATTTAGACTGTAATCATTATAAAGATGCCTTCACCCCCACACCCACGGGATATACATTAAAATATTTCGTTTTCATGCGTTTTGCGTCGTTGAAATGTTACTATCTTTTATGAGTATTTCTTGAAAACGCGTTAAAAAAGTCGTAAAATTTTAAAAAAGAATTGAAGAAGAAAAATATTCAACTTTTTTATAAAATTTGAGCATGTCAGTCGTATTTTTGCGGCAGCAAATCATTTTAGTCAACATTTTTACTGTTTTGGGGGCACACAGATGCATCGAAGTGGTTTACTTCAATATTTAGTGTTTGGTGCTCAAACATTCGTTCAAGACATTCTACGGTATTGCTTACTACAAAATTAGAGCATCGACTGTGATAATTCATAGTTGATGTTAAAAAAAATCATAATTTTAGCTGCAAAGTTGATTTAATTAAATTCGAAATAGATGCTCTTACAGCTAATACTTATTATGATTAATTTGTAACTAATTATTATTTTGTATATATGTATATATATGTTAATTTTTTAATAGATATTGTATAGCTAATTTATTGAGCTTTGGACGTACAAAACTACGAATTGATAATGAATAATTTATGTTACTTATAATATAAAAAAATTACATTGACTATAAAAAAATGAATATTTACAATTTATCATTATAATTACCAAAATAAATTTCATAACAATTTTTTTTTCATAAATATCTATTTTTGAGCAGTGGCTCTGTCATATTTTTGCTCAATTTTACCTGAAGTTGAACCACAAACAAATTAAATTGCTATGCAGGTAATTATATTTTATAGCAATTTACAATAGTCTTATGGATTATTCTTAAACAATATTTATAATACTTCATCACACAAGGGAATTATATTGGAAATCCAAGAAGAATAAGATTGGGGGTTGGGGTGTTGGAGGAGGAATTCCTTCAAAATAGAAGGGTTTTGGTCAAAATGCTAAAAATAAAAGGAGAAAAGAAAAGAAACAGATAAATTTCCTTAAAATTTGAAAATTCTCAAAATAATTTACATTACAATTAAAAAATTATCTACAATTTCTGTAAAAACTTACTGAATTTTTTATTGAGAAAATATAAAAAAGTGAACAATCACCATAGCAACTTTCTTTTTAACAACAGTAAAGCAAAATTGTCATCTTTTGCTTAAAGACTTTAGAGGTGGCCAGTCATTCAAATGAGATCTCATACAATCTTCAAGGCATTCTACAGACTAAAAATGTAATCCCAATTTGCATGAGTCATCATCATAGTTTAATTTGGTTTAGTCAGTAATTAATCAATTACAAACCTGAAGTCCTATAATTATCCAATTAATAGAAAGTCAATAGATCCCAACATGGCAACCTAGAAGCTTTGGTGGTCCAGACGACATGCTGCTTCGATGATTGGTGACAGAATCTGGAAAACGTGGTGTAAGAGATACGAAATCTGACCAAAACGGTCTTTTGACTTTTTAACGTAATTAAATTTATCCCGTGATAGATTTTACTATATCTATTTTACATTTTGATATGTCCCAATCAATAAAATAGATTTTTATTGTTATTTTTAATTGGACTAAATGCAATGTATTCAATCCATTTATTACTGTTGGATTTGTGGGGAGTGGGTTGACCTCTTCTAATTCAACGGTAATAAATGGACCAAATGCAATCATGATCCTTATTTTTTTCTCCTAACTTTAAAATAATATTTCACTATTTTACAATTTATATTCTTTATTTCATCAATTTTGACTTGATTTAAACTCAAACGCTATCCGAAATTCACATTATTCATTAAGTATGTGTGAATAGGTTTGAAATGCATAATGAGACTAATGGGACAAGCCCACTTCTAATTCATTATAAATACCTCAATATAACAAGATAAAGATAAGCAATTTGTCTATTTACTATATATCTATATCAAGATCCATATTTCTCCTACATCTTTACTTGAACTTTGAAGGCTTCTGATTAGTGATGTTCCAACCACCCTAACTTACTTTTGTTGGTAGTTTCATGCCTCGACTTAGCATCTTACTCAATCGTCGTCAGTTGATTGTGAGTATTTGATTTGAAAAATATAAATAGATTTAAAGGTGTGCATTTAGTAAAATCATACTAAACTAAACCAAATTCGATATGCTAAAGTGGCACACTAAATATCAAATTGAATTACTCAATTCGGTTCGATAAAAATTGAACTTTTTTTTTTGTTCAATCCAACTAAAAATCAACTTTATCAAAAAAAAATATTATAAAAAACATAAAAAATTAGAAAAAATCACATTCCAATTCCTATTTTTTTCAAATTTGCAAGAATGTCAAATAAACAAATATCTACAAGAACAAGAAGGAAAGGGAAGTATGAATAATCAATAATAATAATAAAATTAATATTAAAAATTATTTATTAATATATAAATAAATATTTTGGTGCTTATTACAGTACAACTTAACAACATAAAAATTAGAATCAAATCAAATACCTAAATTTTTAAATAACTATTACCAGGTACCGAATTAAATTTCGACTTGATATTCAACCCACACCGAAATTTCAATTTCCACACACTTCAGTCGATTTATTGAAATTTACACATCCCTAAATAAACTTATTCTAATGAGACCTATAGATGAGTCTGAATCAAGTTTGATAATGCTTTTGCTTACAGGGGCTTCTAGATAAGGTCCTAACAATATATATATATATATATATATATACACGTAAGTTTTTAAGATGAGTAATATATTTCAAAACTTATATTATGTTCGACGACTTCTCAAAGATTAATAAGAAAAATTTGCTTCATTATAATAAAAAAAATAAACCTAAAGAGTAAGGTTAAAAAGTCAAGAAGGCTCATAGTATTTTTGTTAGTTCTTTTAAAGAAATTTGAAGTTTTGGATTCTTATTTTTCAGTCAAAACTCAAGTGCTAAATTGTTTGGGTATAATATTGATCTAAAATTATTTATAACTCACTCAAATACATACTACGCGGAATGGTTTGGGATGAACTGTATCGTTTAAGTACAAGAAAAACTTCTAAAAAGTTAATTATCTTTTTTTTCTATTTTTAATTTGTTTGCAGGACAAGAGCAACTAACATAGTAATGCTCCTTAAACGTGACCATAGGAGTCCTCTACTATTATAAAAACATTTAATTTGATCCATAACTGCTGTTTAAAAGGCAAGCTTATTATCTTAGCTGCATCAAAGTCCAAGTTAAATTAAACCTCTAAAACAAAAGTGACTGGCTCATGGGTAACTAGTGGAAGCAGATTTGAACGCATGTAATCTCTTTCTGTAAGGAAAGTTAAGGGCCAGATTGACTTAACGACCACCTTGGTGGTAAGAATTTGCTTATCTTATGGTCATATATGTAGTAATCATCTTTATGAGGCAAGCCAAATAATTTGCCTTTGCTTGATTATGTTCTCTCAAAATAAATTTTAGCCCCCAAATACAAACAAAAAAATGTGCACATTCTCCAAGACAATTACCAAAACAAACATTTTTTTCGCCCCTCCTAAAAATATATGCAACTATACACACCCAGCCACCCACCAATTAGTAAAACTATATATACAAAAAGAAATTAATATAAAAATATAGTTTCATTCCACTAATCCAATACAAATTTTACGAACATTTACAATAGAAAATATCTTCTTTGTGCAAAGTTCAGATTGCCACAAAAACCTTTTAGTGAAAATCCTCCTATGAAATTCGAAATTGCCACAAAATTTTTTGTAAAAAAAATGGAATTCGATCAATACCATGTGTTCCTTTGAAATTGTCTCACTCGCCCCATGTCCACTTTTTGATTAAAAATAATAATAAAATACCCAAAATGCCCTTATGTGTGTTGAGGAAGATTTTGGCCAATGTTACAATTTTCCTTCCATCGCTTCTTCTTATCTTTGGCATATTGAAAGATAAAAAATACACAAAATCATAAAAATCATCCCCCTCTCTCTTGCTCACAAAAAAAACAAGTTTCACCCAAGGCAAACGAAGTCAAAGACATGTTTCTTTGCAGCATTTTCTACATTTAATCTCTCTTTGAGTATCATCCTTGCTCAAAGACATTGATGGCCCAAGAAGGATCATCCATTGATGCTTTTATTTTTAATTTTTGGTGGACTTTGGAAATAGGTTGATGGGTGTGTATAAGAAGGCATCATTGATGTTTTTATTTTTGTATGTAAAAATACCATATTACCAAATGAAGGAATGGTTTTATATTATATTTGTGAAGTGGTTCAAGTTATATCCCCAATGTCTGCTTTCCTCTTTCGTTCTTTGCAACGGCTAATGTACATTAACTATTATATACTGTATTCTATAAAATCTGGCTTTATAGTTGTATGGTGTTTGCATAAGGTTTAGAAGCATAAATTTTGTTTATACACAATTATCTCATGGCCCTTTTTTTGAAGTTAATGGAGCACCATGGCCTTTTTTTTTCATTTATATTAAAGGAGTTTCATGGCTCCCATTTTTTTTTTTTTTAATAGAGGAGCAAGTTAACACATATTAAAGTATATATGGGGTGTTTTTTGGGTCTTTCTTTTAATGCACACTTTTAGCCTTTGGGAGGAAACGCAAATTACTTTTTAGTCTGAATATATATGTAATTCATGGAAAACAAAAACAAAATACAAGTTAAACATTGAAGAAAATATTATCAAATGAAATTAAAATTACACTAAATCTATACTAAAAAAAAAGGACCAAAAAATACCACAAAATATATCTCAAACAGATAACACGGGAGGGGAGGGGGATTCAACACCTTTTCCACCCCCAATATTTCGAACAGAGAAGCTACAGAGAGAAAGAAGAGAAAGAGGAGATGAAGGAAATTTTTTCACAAAGAAATGGAAACATATAAAGTTAAAAAAAAAAAAAGAGTTTTTAAATTTTTTATTAAAAAAAGGGCCAACTAAATCTCTGGAGGGCATTATGGACAATTCATAGGCAAAATTGCTATTCCTACTTGCAAAATTAGTGCGCGACCCCATTAGGGGGTATGATGGCAATTTTAAAGGAACACATGGTTTTGATCAAACTTCATTTTTTTTACAGAAAGTTTTGTAGCAATTTCAATTGTCACACGGGGGTAATCCGCATTTTTCCCTATCTTCTCCTAAAGTAAAAATAAACATATAAATTTTTTTCAAAATAATCTCCAATCATCTCTTTTATAATGCCAAACATATATTATATTCTCTAATTCTACTTTTCAAAATAAAATAAATTATTTCCACATATCTTTCCAAAACAATGCTAATTACTAAACAAACCCTTTAATTCGCAAATTGTATAATTGGCCACCATTTTAGTGATGATACACAAGATCTAGAATCTAAATATGGTCCACAAGCGGATTGTCTTAGATTCTCAAAATATGTGGAAACAATGACAGGTGGCACTAATTCTAAAGCAATTAATCATTTGTCTTTGGAAATTCGAAGTTAGGAGAAAATTGCAAATTCAATTCATCTGTTTAATCTGCACGTTGTTCCTCTATTTAGTTAGCATCAGTATTCTGTTTCAAATATTGCAGACAAAGAAAAAAGAAACGGGAAGGTCTTGTATTTATTCTTATAGAACTTATATGCAGTGCCTATAAGAACTATTCTTTTTAGGAAATTATAAAAAGTTTACATATTTATTTTCTACTTTCACTTCCTTTCGTTATTAAAATTTATTGTCCTTGTTCAGTTGTTTGGATTTGAATTTTTCTATCTTTCTCATCAATTTAGTATTGCCCCAATTTTGGTTTTAAATTTATTTTCTGAAATTATTTTGAATTTTACTGTTTAATGGGTAATGATTAGAGTGTCCTATTTTATATGTTCAAAATGTAATGAGCTATAAGTATTTTTATTCAATACGTTGAGGAGGAATACAAATTGTATTGAATCGCTTTGTCACATGCTATAAGGAAAGGAAAAAAGAAAAAAAAATAGTGAGAAAATATAAAATGGCGATCGATTTGAAAATTGGTATTATTTATATGTGGCTCATATATCTATATATAATATATATAATTATTAGTGATATTATTATTTTTTTAATAATAATGGCTAACCATTACTGATATATATATTAATTAATGGCACATGCACAGTAATAATTTAAGCGTCAATTATAAAAAATATTATCTAACTTTATAATATTATTTCTTTTATCACCATGTAAGTTTTGGTAATTGAAAATGTAATTGAAGAATTGCCTAATCCTATGATGCTTTCTTTTTTATTTAAACCTCAACTATCAGGGCGATTTAAGGTTGATATAGCTATCATTAGATGATCCCATAAATACTATATAATCTAGTCCACAAGTCAAGATCATGCAAAATTAAATAGCCATTGTTGAGAACTATAAGGCCTTCAAAAAATAAATCTGATTAATAGCATAAATATGTCTTCTTACTTGCCCAAATATTTTTAGCTTTTAATTAAGATAATTTATAAAAGTCACAAGTGGCATCTTCTATATATATATATATATATATATCTTAAGGAATATCTAGTGGACTAGATTAATAACATTGTTTATTATGACTTTAGACACATGAAAAAGTAATATCAACCAAACAACTAAAAAAGGAAACCGAAAGGGTGTCAAAATATATTTTACTATTAGGGTCTAACTTGCTGGCCAGCCTAACCATTGGGAGTTCATTCCTATAAATAGAGCATAGAACAATCAAACTCTAATTAGTTAAGCTAATATATAGGAGACAATATCTAAAAGATGACATACTTTGATTTGAGATTTGCATTTCTCTTTGTCATCAACATTGTGAAATCACAAAGGGCCATGCCATGGGAATGGGATCCATTTGACGTAATAGGTGATCTCACTTGGATGAAGTTTTGGATTCTTGCCATTCTCTTCATGATCTTTTCCTTTGTTTCTATTGGACTCCCATTGGCCAGTTCAAATACTGTGGGTTTTGTTCGATTGCAAGTCAAGAATTTCTCTTTGTCTCTAACTATTTCATTTGTGGCCTCGGTGTTTCTACCACAAGTTCTCTTTTGGTATATTTTTCCAATGTTTATATTACTGCTTTCGTGCTCTACTTGTATTTTTAACGTTTTTAGAAATTTTATTTTTTGGGTACAAATTATGCTTTCGACAGTACCCGATTTAAATATATTTATCACTGCCACCGACACAAACAACATTGAGTTGACGGATGTGGAACAAGAATCCGAGGGAGCAAATCTTGAAGATGATAGAGTACCTGTTTAAGCCATAATTGAATGCTATTTCCTTTTTTTAATAAGAATAATGCTATTTCCTTGGTTGCAAAGGTTTAAGCATTTAAGTTTGTTTCAATGTAGAAATGGATGTTAACTTTTTTATATCGTGTGAAACTGTAGTTAGATGTTCTTGATGCTAGTTTCTTTCGATGAAAATATGTTATAAGTTTCAGTTTTTGTACCCTACTATTTTTAGTTGAAATTCGACTCTGATTCTTAACTTTCTCCAAATAAAATATAATTTAAGTATGATAATAAATTAATTGAATTTATTTGCCACTGATCAATTCCCTTGAATACCTCGAGATGGAGATGAGAGGCTTCGAGGGAACATAATATCTGGTGCTTTTAGAGTTCATTACGATTATATTTTTAGTAATCTCTCTCTTTAATTATCAATCTATAAAGAGAAGTGCGAAATATCATAATGCATTGCTCGTTTTTTGTTCTGCTTTTGTAATGAACAAGAAATATCAGCTAATCATTAATAGTCATTTTTCTTATGTCTAAAGTTGGAGATTTGAAATATAAAAAAAAAAATTAAGTGCGAGTGTGTATATGCTCAATTTAAAAAAAACAAAAACAAAATTAATCAAATTTGCTTCACTAATATTTAATTTTGTATTCAATTTTATCAATCTAATTCAATTAAGAGGGCATTTGCGTACACTTATAATTTTCTCAAAATATCTTATAAAATGTTTGAGAGCTTATAAGATATCAAAAAGTGTTTAGTATGTTTTTTTTAAAAAAATAACTTATAAACTTATAAAATAAGACGTTATGAGCTAATAAACTCTTTTTTAAAAAAGTTAGGAATTCTTAACTTATTTTTAGGATATTAACAAACTCCCTTAATTTTACGCATATTAATTATAAAATTGTCATTATTAATATTTTATAAGTTTTAAAATTTTATTTTATCCAAACACTTTAAACATTTATTTTTTTTAAAAAAAAATATAGCATTTTATAAGTTGCAAAAATATCTTATAAAATATAAAAAATTATAAGATTTTTTAAATAATATTAGCCAAACACTCCCTAACTTTGAGCTGACCAAATTCTTTTTTAAGTCAAGTTGGAGTTCAATTTCTCCTATTCACATAGCTGAAGAGCACTTCATTTTTTATTTTATAATTAATGGATTATGTATTTATTTTACATAAAATAAGTGTATTTTGACCAAATTTGACTATAAACCCTTGATATATTTTTAATATTTTTTAATTATATTGCAATTTGGAAGACCACCTCTCATGTCCTTACAGTTTTTGTCTAACTGATCATAAACTACAGTCAAGATTCTAAATGATTTACAATAAATTTATAAAGTGTGATCTTTTTTTTTAATGAAATATGGATACATACCAATAATCAAATAACATAGAATTATCAATAATTCTTCGTGGTCATTGTAAGTTCGCATTTTGTACAGATAAAAATCCTCCATGTTACACAATTTCTCTCTTTATTTAAAATTTATGATAAGGTAATTATATAAAGCTGCAGCATTCCCTTCCAACGTCCGCCAAGACACGCGTTGGACCAATCTATGTCTACTCGACAAAATAAACGAAAAAGAGCATTTCTGTTTGCTATTCTGACATCATCATGTACCAAAATTCAAGAATTAATGAAATTCTCATCTTTACTTGCTGTGGGCCCACATGAGAAAAATGAAAAATTAAGTATTGGAAAACTGGAAACTAATTAGAAGACTAATACACACGTTTTTTATATTTTCAAAACCATTTTTATTTTTAACAAAATTGAAAATTGAAAATTATTAATTTATATATATTGTTAAGGAAAATTTCACTTATTTTTATTTTTAATTTTTTTAAACATATCATATCACTTTATTATCTTATCAATTAAATTCAAATTTAATTTAGCATAAAATATTAATCATCAAAATAATTAAAACATATATATTTAAAAAAATATTTTTTAAGTGTAAAAAATAAAACCACCTAATTTTTTAACTTTACCTGTATTCAACAAAATATTCAAATATATATCATTTTTTATTTTCAAAGGTCAAAGCTATAACTAACTGTAGCATTTTTTAGCTTTTGAATAAAAGTCTATCAAGTGTTTTTATTGTTGGGCAGAGACCCAGTATAGGTTGCCGGCCCAGTGGATAGTCCAACGCGCAATGAATTGGGCAAAATCAAGCTTGGGCCTGTGATTATTTTATCCAGTAAAAAACAGAAAGACAAAACTACCCCTGAAATAACACAAAAACCCAGCAACTTAATTTGGTGGCTGGTGAATATATTGTGATTTATTATAATTATGTTCATAGCAATTTTTTATTAGTATTTATTTTTTTTAGAAAGAAATGAAGTGGGAAAAATATTAATTTTAATTCGTCGCCTTTCTTCTTTTATATGGGTAAAATTGAAAATCTGCATATATGAATTAAAATAAGATTAGGAAAATTTCAAGTATCTTCCCTCAAAACAACTTTAATTGCTTTGTAGGTTGGTTGGAATTAGGAGATTAAAGTGATTATGACCTCCTCCAAGATAAGTAAAAGGGAATAAGAGGAAACGTGATAGATTTGAATTCATATTTTTCAGCAAAAGGCTGATGAGTTGATTAATTTTTTTTCTTTATTTTATTATTTCCATAAGCACACTCGTTATGTATTTCATTAAAGGATGTAAGATAATTGAATTAGTTCCTAAATTTAGTAAATTAATTGGAGTGAAAATCGACTCAAGCTCGAACTAAAACTCATCGAGGCAAAGCTCTAACTCAAAAGCTCTCAGACCTTTAATTCTTTTCTTGTTTTTAATATTTTAAAAATATATTGTAATATTATTGTTAGTAATAATAATATTTGATATTATTGGCAATAACAAATATAATAATGATAGTGACAATTAATTTATACCAGTGTAATTTACTGTGACAATGTTATATAAGTGAGATGTTAAATACAGTTCATGATACTAATAATTGTATGTAAATATCTAAACTATCGTAATGTAATAATCAGAACTACATAATTCTGTAAGTTGCACTCATACGATGCACTCATTTGGCTTTTCTTTGCCCATCCAAAAGTACTAATTGACTTTCCGAACACAATTAATGTCGTAAAAAATCCGATTGGTAATGAAAATGGGTCCCATTCAGACTTGATTAACATTTGGAACGGTAATAAAATTGGATTCCATTCAGACTCGCCTCATTTGAACTGAATTTTAAAAATATTACTAGTTTTGAAGTTGATCTTGAGTTTTAATTTTTTGACTCAAACTCAGGCCCCAATATTTTGTTGTTATATAGATAATTTTATTAATTATGAATATATTTATATTATATGCATTCATATATATGAGAAAATGTGTGTATTATGTACACGTTTCATGTAAAAATAATACTATTATCATAACAAAGAATTTGTATATTGAATATGTATGTATGTAATAATAATAATAATAATAATAATAATAATAATAATAATAATAATAATAATAATAATAATAATAATGTTTACAATTAAAATATGCATATATAATTTTTAAATAATTAATTTTTGGATTTGAAGACTTGGAGACTTGAGTTTTAAATTTATCATCATCATCATCATCATCATCTTTATGAATGTTATTATACATAATTATATATACAAAATATAAAAAAGTTTGTTTAGGCTTGTTAACTTTTCGAATCAAATATTATTGAGATCGGTTTCATTCGTTTAACTAACGAACTCAAATTGTTCGCGAATTGTTTTATCTCATTTACACCACTAGTCCTTCAAGTGTCGTAGAAACGACTGAGGAACTCTTGTTCCAGTTGCCCCCAACTATTGATGGAGCTTGCCTCCAAGTCAGCATACCAATCAAAGCATTTTCCTTTATTGATCGAACAAATTGCTTGATCAAATGATCTTCATATGCCCCTAGCATTATTACAAGTCTCAAAGGAAATGAGCCACATGCTACTTTGGGTTGTTTTGCCATCAAATTATTGAAACTTTAGGGGTTGGTAACTAATCAATATCTTCAAGTTATCAATCCTTTGAATATGTTGTTTGAAATAAGTCGTAAATGACTTAGAACTCATCAAACTTGTCTTTGATAGTGATGCAGCGAGTAAAATTTGGAAGGAAAGAAAAAGAAAAGAAAAATAAGCTGTATCACAAATAACTTAAATAAAAGAACATCTATACATGACATGCCTCAAAACAAAGTAAAAGAACTTTCTCGTAGAAAGAAAACCAAAGAAATCTATTGCTCAAGTTGTGTGACAAACTATACATGTGAGCATATTTATAAACCTCTCAAGGAATTCTAGTACTTTGAAGGATAGAAATATGAAAAATCTATTCTTATCTCTAAGACTCTTAACACCCTAAAAATAATGTAAAATTTAAAATAATAAATATTGTAATATTTAGCTAAAAAGAAAAAATCTAAAGAATATGACTTATTATCCATCAAATATACCTTGTGTGTAGAAAGTCTTCTAGAAGATCATTTCAACCAAGATTATCTCTATCTTCTGCATCAATTCTCCTTCTGTTAAGAAAATAACTCACCCTCGAGTTATCTACGTCTTCCGAGTACAAAGCTTATCAAATGGATAATATCGATAAAGATCAACTACAATAAAAGTTTTGAAAATTCGCATATTTTTGGCAATTCCACCATATAAGCATTGGCATTTATTTTCATCAAAATGTGATATGGCCCATACTTCTTTGGTTGCAACTTATTGTTAGTACCAACTAGGAATCTTTCCTTCCTCAAGAATACCATAACTTCATCCCCTATTCGAAAGTTTGGAAATATCGATATGTATCAGCCGCTCCTTTATAATTGGCATTAGCTTCTTCTCGTTTTTGCTTGACCTTGTCTTGAATATCTTTTACTTGTTTCATCATGTGAGTTGTAATTACACTTAATCCTGGGATTTGTGGAAGCTTAATCAAGTTCAAAACATGTCGAGGGCATTTCACATAAACAATAGAAAAGGGAGATTGTTCTGTTGCATTGTGAACAATGTTATTGTAAGCAAACTTAGCTTGGGAAAAGGCAAAATCCCATTGTTTAGGCCTTTCTCCACATATGCTACGAATAAGATTGCCAAAAGTTCGACTTAAAACTTTAGTTTTCCATTTGTCTGTGAATGTGCAGTACTACTAAACTTTAATAATGAATCAAACATTTTCCAAAGGGACAACCAGAAATGACTCTTGAACCGAGTATTTGAAGTTATCAACTTAGGAAATCCATTTAAATGAATAATCTCCTTAAAAAATAGCCTAGCCACATTACAAGCATTTGTAGTCTTCTTGCAAGGAATGAAATGGGCTATCTTTAAAAAGTGATCTACTACAACATAGACAAAATCCATACCTCGGTGAGTTCGTGGCAATCCAAGCACAAAGTTTATAGACAAATCTTCCCAAATATGCCCAAGGATTGGCAAAGGAGTGTAAAGACTAGTATTTTGAGTTTGGCATTTTACAATCTGGCATGTATAACAATGTTTTAATCTTCCAACATTTTGCTTCGATTGTGGTCAATGGTATTTTTCTTCAATTGCAGTGATAGTTTTATCTCTTCCTAGATATTCATCTAGTCCTCCTCCATGCAAATATGTAATAACTTTCTCATGCAAGGAAGTGCGTGGAAGATAGAGTCTATTACTTTTCATAAGGAAGCCTTCAAAAATGTGGAAATCTTCAGTGGGTTGCTTACGCTAGCACTTCTCCCAAATATCTCCAAAATCTTCATCACCTTCATAATTTTCTTTTAAACATTCAAAGCCAATGATCTCGAAGCTAAGGGTTGTTAATAACACCACTCGTCAGCTCAAAGCATTTGATACTTTGTTCTCTATCCCAGACTTATGCCAAAGTCGATATGGAAATTTCTCCAAAAATGTGATATATCTAGCATGCATGTCATGACTAATTCTTCTTTGGCATCTACGGTACTTCAAAGCTTGATGATCAATGTAAAGAATGAACTCTTTTCCAATGAGATAATGCTCTCAATGCCTTAAAGCTCGTATAACTGCATAAAACTTTTTATCATAAGTAGACCATTTCTATCATGCTTCACTAAGCTTTTCGCTAAAGAAAGCTATTGGTAACTTTTACTATGAAAGAACAACTTGAACACCTAATCCACTAGCATTGCACTCCGCTTCAAAGACTTTGTCAAAACTAGGCAAGGCTAGGATTGGAACGTTGGTAATTTTATCCTTAATGATATTAAAACTTCTCTATGTATCTTTATTCCGCTGAAATTTGCCTTTCTTCAGGAGATCGGTAATATGAGCCATGATTTTACTGAAGTAGTGAATAAACCATCGATAGGAAGTTACCAACCTATGGAAACTCCGTACTTCACTTACTGTTTTAGGTACTGGCCACTCTTGAATAGCTCGCACCTTGTTCTCATCAACATGAATACCATCAGCACTAACAATAAACCCCAAGAATAGTAATTCAGATGTGATAAAGCTACACTTGTTGAGGTTTATGTAGAGCTTATTCTACTATAAGATAATCAATGCTTCTCAAAGGTGCAATAAATGTTTTTCTCGAGAACAACTGTGTATCAAGATGTCATCAAAGTATACTACAATAATAAATGGTGCAATACTTGATTCATCAATCGCATAAAAGTACTAGGAGCATTAGTTAAGCCCAAAGGCATCACCAACCATTCATATAGTCCATCCCACGTCTTGAATGTAGTCTTCCATTCATCTCCTAGTCGAATTCTAATTTGATGGTATCTATTATGAAGATCAATCTTTGAAAAGATGGTTGATCTATCTAATTGATCGAGCATATCATCTAATCAAGGATCTTGTTAATAATTTTACTATCTACACACATTCACCAGCTTCCATATTTCTTTGGTGTTAACAAGGCTGGAACTGCACAAGAACTCATGCTTTCCCGAATATGCTCTTTCTGCAACAACTCTTCAACTTTTTCCTGCAAAATCTCATTCTTCCTTAGATTTATGCTATAGTATAGCAGGTTCAACAAGCTAGCCCCAGAAATGAGATCAATATAATGTTGAATGTCACGCATTGGTGGCAATCCTACTGGTAACTCCTCAGGTATAATACCTTTGAACTCTTTAAGTAACAAACATATACCTTCAGAAAGTTATTTCTCTGGTATATCCTTCATAGCGGTCAAGACTTCATTTACTACTAAGCAATGAACTAGTTGAGTTTCTCTACAAGTAGCCTCAAACTCTTTCTCTAAATGAGTTAGTGTTAGGAAAGATTTACTCTCCACTTTAGAAGTTTTGACTTTAGTTGTCTTATTCAGTAGCAATAAAGTCATCTTCACTCAATTTTTCTTCAATTTGTATATGTTTTCCCATCCAAAATTATGGGCATTCTTGTCAAATTGCCAAGGTCTACTAAATAGTAAGTGAAAAATGTCCATGTGTACCACATTGCAATACACTTCATCTTTGTACTTCTTAATTGAGAAAGGAACTTTGCAGCATTTTGTCACTTGAATGTTTTCCATAGCCTTAACCTACCCAATACTATGAGGATTTGGATATTTCTTCATCGCTAGTTATAGTTTTTCAATAATACTCTTCCCAATAATGTTCTCCTAATTGCTACTGTAAATAATTAAGTTACAAATGTTACAATTAATGGTGCATCTTGTTTGAAAAAAGTTGGTGGCATTGAGTCATGTCTCATGTCTTTGGTGCTAGAATCATCTTTTGAACCACAAAAGTTTGACCATCCTGTAAATCTTCTCCATTTTTATGACCATCGAGCTTGCATATTTCTTCATCTCCATCTTCAAGCTCTTCTTCAAATTTACCATGCTCTACGATGTTGATAACTTTTTTTCTAAGATAATCATTAGAGCAGTATCCTGGCTAATTACTACAATAGCACTATCCAGGAATTGGCTTGGCGTATGGGTTCTTTTACATTTGCGTCTGAGTTTTGGTCACCTCAATTGTTTACTTGCTACTTTGTCATACCCTTCTTCTCAACTTGTCTTTGCAAATTTTAAGTTGTCATTTTCTATTCTATGCTTGCCAGTGGTGATTAAAATTGATTCCTCCTAGAATACTCTATTTTCTTATCTTATATCATCGTCTCAGTCTTTAATGCCATATCTCGTGCTACAGAGATATTTGCTAACATTTGTATGCCAATCTTATCTTGAATTGCAGGCTTCAAACCATTGAGGTATCTAGCCATTTGTTGACTATCCGATTCCATTAGGTTGTTTCGCTCAGCAAGCCACAAGAACTCTGTGGTGTATTCATGCACCGATCTATCTCCTTGATGATACCATTGATATTGCAAAAATAGATACTGCTTATAATCTGGGGATAAAAAGTGAGCTTTTAGTAATTGCTTCATTTAGTATCGTGTTCAAATTTGTCATTTTCTTTCACGCCTTCTTGTGTCTTGTAGACATTCCCACCAAGCAAAGGCAGCTCTCTTTAGTCTATAGGCTACTAGTTTGACTCTGCATTCCTCGGGAATTTCCAAATAGTCAAAGAATCGATCTACTTATGCAAGCCAATCCATAAATTCTTTAATATTTAAATTGCCATTAAAGTATGAGAGATCTATCTTTAGGCAAAAATCTTCATCTCTAGTAGGGCATTGGATCCGATCTTGCTAATTTCCTCATCCCAAATTAAACATCTTAGTATCTTTATCTTTTTCATCTTCTGAATCTTCCACATTGGCACAATGATAACATTGACGAATATAATAACGTCTAACCAGTGGTGGTGCTTAGGCAAATTCCACAATTTCAAGTCTTAGCCTCATATCTATGCTGAGAGCGTCTATACATAAACTCATCTCCTCTAATCTACGATTAAGAAATTCTCTTAATGCACAAATCTTCTCTTGCATAATTGGGGAAGTCTAATCTCCATCAACCATTTGGATATTTTGCGAACCACTAGTTAATCTTGCATTAACCATCAAGAAAGGCCAAACTTTCTTTGATGCCAAATCGATGCAGTAGGTAAAATCTATAAGGAAAGAAAAAAAGAAGAAGAAGAAGAAGAAGCTATTGCATGAATAACTTGAAAAAAAGAAAATTTGTACACAACAAACCTCAAAATAAAGTAAAAGAACTTACTCGTAGAGAGAAAATCAAAGAAATTTATTACTCAAATTGTGTGACAAACTATATATGTGAGTCTATTTATAAGCCTCTTAAAGAATCCTAGTCCTTTGAAGGATAGGAATATGAAAAAATCTATGCTTATCTCTAAGACTCCTAACACCTTAAAAATAATGTAAAATAACACATAACTCTCTAAAGATAATGTAACAAATATTGTAATATTTATCTAAAGAGAAAAAATCTAAAAGATAAGACTTATTATCTATCAAATATCTCCTATGTGTAGAAAGTCTTCCAAAAGATCACTTCAACCAAGATTATCTCTATCTTCTGCATCAGATAGTTTCAATGATAAACTTCTTTAGTGGATTGATAGGAATTACTCTATAAGGGGAAACTTGTAGTTCTTTTGTTGCAATCTCTTCAGTTTTGACTGGTTGTCTCCTTATAGCTATTTCACCTTCATCATGAGCATTAATTTATTTCTCCATCATGTAACTGGCATTGGGATTGTCCACTTTACTTATTAATTTGGAGATTTGAAAGTCTCGCTCTTGAACATGCTTCATGAGTCCTTCAATAGCACTCGTCAAATTTACAATTTGTTCCTCCAAGGTTGTAGAACTTGTCACCATTATCGTCGCCATACTCGAGGAATTGATGTTGAGTGGAGAATGGATGATGCGGATTCTTCCTTCAAGTATCCACCATCTTCATTCATGCTTGCAGAAAATGATCTATGGGTAAATGAATTCTAGCTAGTTTCAAATAGATCAGG
>JACGDI010005832.1:877795-935800 GCA_014898725.1 Jacaranda copaia
TGGAGGGTATTATTGGGAGTTTATTATTTTTTTCATTTTAGAGGTAAAATTTATGTGATATTTGCGGATGTTATAAGGGAGGGATTTCCTTTCTGAGTGAGAAGCAACGTGATTGGGGGTTCAAATTGCACCATCAATATGCCTTTGAAGGAGTACTCGGAATGCTTCTCAGTAAAAATCTTTCTATCTCGAAATATGAATATAAGAATAGAAATTATGAAAAAATAATGAACTCATAAGAAAAATAGAAATTATATGAAGTGTTCAGAATTGAAAGTATGAAATGCGATCTAATAGGATGATTTTGTCGTTTTTAAACCAAATCAATTCAAACTATTTCATGAATAAAATGTTATCAATTTAACCAAACCACAAAATTATTTGTTACAAGTAACGTCGTCTTCTTGTTGAATTTTTTTTGTATTTGCTTGTTCAATTAATTCAATAACTTTCTTTTATTGTTTTTTGAAATGAAATTTTATTCTTTAATTGTTTAAAATTTTGAAATTATTATTTTGTCCCTTTGAGCCCACACGGAACTTTTAATTTATTTTTCTTAACATTTTTGTGGCTATAATCCTAGTTTCTAAACATAGGATTAAACACACGGGAAATCATTTTCTCACCCTCAAACATTTTCATCTAGTACGACTAACAAAGACGACTGCAGCTATCAATGAACTTCCAATTTACTCCCCTAAAAATAAATAAATAAACAATCATCAGCATCAACATCATCATCATCATCATATCATCATCCTCCCATGTACTCTGTAGTCGTCTTTAGCTGTACACGACTTCCCATTTATTCTAGGAAAGAACAAAGCATTTCTTTCTGGATATGGTGAATCTGTTGAGATTGGACAGAAGATCACCAGAATCTACATATAGATTGTAATCATCACAAACAAGTCCTCACCCCCAACGCCACGGAATATACATTAAAATATTTCGTTTTCATGTGTTTTACGTTGTTGAAATGTTTGTAAGTATTTCTTGAAAACGTGTTGAAAAAGTTGTAAAAAGAATTGAAGAAAAATATTTTAATTTTTTACAAGATTTGAGCATATCAATCGTACATTTGCTAAACAAAACATTTTAGTCAATATTTTTACTGTTTTGGGCACATGCAGATACAACGATGCATATATATATATATTTATTTATTTTCCTATGAATAATGTATGAATAATTTATTGAACGTACAAAATTATAAATTGATAACAAATAATTTATTGCTTATAATTTTAAAAAAAATTAATTACTATAAAAATTTGTAACTATAATTCATAACTAAAGAAATTAATTTTCTAACAATTTTTTTATAAACATCTATTTTTGGGAAGTGGCTCTGTCAGATTTATGCCCAATTTGAAGTCAAATCACAAACAAATTAAATTGTTGTGCAGTTAATTATATTTTGTAGCACTTTACAATAGTCTTATGGATTATTATTAATGAAATATTTATAATGCTTCATCACACAAAGGAATTTTATTGGAAATCCAAAAAGAATATTTTTTTTTTTGTTTTGAGAACCCAAAAAATAATTTGAACAGTGGAAAACTGGTTTTTTTTTTTTTTGTTTTTTTGGTTTTCTTTGGCAGGGTGGGTTGGGGGGTTGTTGGAGTTTCCTCCGAAATAGAAGGGTTTTGCCCAAAAATGCTGAAAGAAAAAAGAGAAAAGAAAAGAAACAGATAAATTTCCCTAAAAATTGAAAATATCTCAAAACAATTTAAGTTACAATTAGAAATTTATCTATAATTCGTGTAAAAACTTACTAAATTTTTTATTGAGAAAATATGAAAAAATGAACTATCAACATAGTAATTTTTTTAAGCATAAAATAAAATTGTCATCTTTTGCTTAAAGACTTTAGAGGTGGCTAGTCAGTCAAATGGGATCTCATACAATCTTCAAGGCACTCTAGAGACTAAAAATGTAATCCCAATTTGCATGAGTCAACATCATAGCTTAATTTGGTTTAGTCAGTAATTAATCAATTACAAACCTGAAGTCCTATAATTATCCCATTAATACAAACCTAGAAGCTTTGGTGGTTGGGAGGACATGCTGCTTCAATGATTAATGACAGAATCTGGAAAATGTTGTGTAAGAGATACGAAATCTGACCAAAATGGTCTTTTGTTTTTCGTCAAGTTTGGTTGGTGAGATTAGATAGAATTAACAAAAGTTATTGTTGTGATTGATTATGGGATTTTATTCTATTGTTGTTTGAATGTAAAATTATGTTTTGAGTTTTGATCTTAAAGATTTTGGGACAATCTTGAAATTTATATTTGAAAATGGAGGGGAGGATAGTTTGATAGGCGAACCTATTCTTTTTTCTCTTTCCTTCTGGTTTCATTTTTGTTTTGTCTGTTTGTTTGCTTCATGTTTTCTTCTTTTTTTTTTTGGTTACAATATTGAAACTTTATTGGACAAACAAAAATTTGAATTAGTTAACAATAATTAACATTGCCATTTTTAATGAAATGCAAGTTTATTACTTTTATAAAATAAAAAAATATTAACAAAATTTTTTGATTCATTTATTTTTATCATTTTTTGATTAATCCAACGAATTTGTAATTTATTAAAACTAAATTCGTGATAATCTTCAAAAAAAAATTTAGTTGGAATTTAATTTTGCTCAATTTAGAAAATATTTGACTGTCAATTTTATAAAAAAGTATCAAATATATTAATTTATCTTTTTATTTTATTTTATTAAACAATTTTTGAAAATAAATTTGCACAACAAAAAACAAAAACAAAAAGCCAAAATTATATTATACATATTTTTAAATTATTTTATGGATAAATAAAAAATAAAAATTGAATTTCTAACCAATCCAATTAATGAGATTTGTTAAAATTTAATTTTTGACAATATACGTGTTCC
The DNA here is from genome assembly GCA_014898725.1 of Jacaranda copaia. NCBI lineage: Eukaryota > Viridiplantae > Streptophyta > Magnoliopsida > Lamiales > Bignoniaceae > Jacaranda > Jacaranda copaia. The sequence continues at coordinate 880,701 of JACGDI010005832.1, forward strand.
ATTTAATTTTGTAATTATAAAAAACAAATTTAAGAAAATCCGACTAAACTATTACAAAGTTATAATTTATTAAAATTTTTAAAATATCAATAAATTTTGTCTATATTATAAATTCCAAACAAGTCAAATTTTAGCACAATTCGAACCATTAATTCACAATGTATATTTTAAATTTAAAAAAATATTAATTTAGTGAATTTATAGAATATCTATAAAATTTTCTATATCATAAATCCCAAATAAACCCAAAACACCAAAAATTGATTTATTAAGACATGATATATTTTTTTGATGTTTAAAAATAATATTTTCAGTTTAACATATTTATAGATTTTTTTTATTTTTTTAACATATTATTACTACCAAACAAATAAAACAAATAAAAATATATTTATTCATATATGGTATTTTGGTAAGAGTTAAAGGAAAAAATTGATTTATTAAAATTAAAAATTTATTAAAAATTGTTAATTTATTTTAAATCCCAAGCAAACTAAAAAAAAAAAAAACAAATTTCATACAATAATTTTTTTATCTCAAATAAATTTCTTAAACATACCTTAAAATAATCTCACAATCATTCACAACTTCAAATCACATTAATACATCACATCACAGTAATTATTATATTTTATCTTACAACTATTCACAATCTCATCTTCCATTTTCATATTCCTTAAACACCAAAACATTCTCAAAATCTTTAAAACACAAAAACATAAAATTAATCTCATAAGCAATCCCAACCTATCCTTTTCAGTCCCATGTTTGGTTTGTAGGTTTCTATACACACAGATCCATCATTTATCATTGGGCTTATATATAAACCTAATATGTGAAATTACTAGACCCACCTCCACCCCTGGGATAATTTACCCTAGCTTACCACAACTCTCCTTTGCATCAAAATGTCTTATTTGCCCTTAAGTTCTTTTTGCAAATTATTATAAAATTAATTATTTTTTATGACTATCTTGGATAATTGTAATATTATTTGAAAATTATAAAAAATAATTATTTATTACGAGAGTAAATTACATATTAATAAAATCAATAATGGTAGAAATTTATAAAAATAAAATATAAATTAATAATTTTGGAACTTATAAGTAATAACTTGTTTATTTTAAATTAGTAATTTAAGAAAATTAACAAAATGAATTATATATTATAATTTTATCATATGAAATTAATGATTCTGAACTTACATTATAAATTAAAATTTAATAATTTTGAATAATATTAAAATAATTTAATTTACTCTGAATTAGTAATTTTGAAAAATTGAAAAAAAATAAGTCAAGCTATTAATATTGAAAAATTATATAAAAAAACTAATCCAAATGTTATATTTACACATATCATAACTATAAAAATAATTTATTTTTATTCTAATTTATTAATTAACATTTTTGAAAATTTATAAAAATAAATTAGAAATTATGGGTTAAATTCCTTATGTTGAGGAGGAAAACAATTTGAAAAAAGTGAATGTGTCTCCACACTATTCATTGCAAAAATAATTTGGAGAGAGAGAGAGAGAGAGAGAGAGAGAGACTTGTTTTTTTTAAGTTATAGGATAGCATGGTCATTTCATGAAATAATCAAATGCAAGAATTATTATACCTCCAATCAAATAATAATCATGTGGGTATATTTACAAATAATTATGCAAACCAAACAACATTGCAATATTTAATAATCAAACAACTTATCTAAAATAAGTTATCAAGAGACAAATTTAAAATCCAACAAAATTTGCCCTTAAGGTAATTAAATTTATCTTGCAGTAGATTTTACGATATCTTATTTACATTTTGATATGCACCAATCAATAAGATAGTTTTTTATTGTTATTTTTAATTGGACCAAATACAATATACTCAATCCATTTATTACCATTGGATTAGTGGGGAGTAGGTAGCCCTCCTCTAATTCAACAAAATAAGTGGATCTGGTGCAATCATAACCCCTTATTTTTGCCTTGTAACTTGAAAATAATACTTCAATATTTTACAATTTTTGTTATTTTAAATCATCAGTCTTGATTCGATTTAAACTCAAACAGACTGATTCGATTTAAACTCAAACATTATCTGTAATTCACATTATTTATTAAATATATATTTCAAAATGTTGAGCGGGATTGATGGGACAAACCCACGTAAAAGATTTACTATAAATACCCCAACATAACAAGATAAACATAAGCAATCTGTCTATTTACTATATATCTTTATCGAGATCCATTTTTTCTTACATCTTTACGTAAACTTTGAAAGGCTTCTATTTAGTGATGTTCCAGCCACCCTAACTTTTGTTGGTAGTTTCAAGTCTCGATTTAGTATCCTGCTCGATCATGGTTAGTTGATATAAATAGACATTGGGGTGTGCATTCGAAAAAATCACACTAAATTGAATCAAATTCGATATGCCAAAGTAGCATATTGAATATCAAGCTAAACTACCCAATTTAGTTCGATAAAAATTGAAATTTTTTTTGTTGGACCCGATTAAAAATCAAATTTATTAAAAAAAATTAAAAACATAGAAAAAAAAATAGAAAAATTTACATACCAATTCCCACTCTTTCAAATTTGCACGAACGTGGAATAAACAAATACCTACAAGAACAAGAAGGAAATGGAAGTATGAAAAATCAATAATTATAATAAAATTATATTACAACTTATATATTAATATATAAATAAATGTTTTGGTACTCAGTATAATATAATTTATCAGCATAAAAAATTAAAACTAATTGGAATACCAAATATTTAGAAAACTATTACCAGATACTGAATTAAATTCTCGATTTAATATTTAGCTCGTATTGAAATATAAGTTTTGACATACTTCAGTCGATTTTTCAAAATGTGCGCACCTTTAAATAGTGTAGACGACTCTAAATCAAATTGGATAATGCTTTTGCTAACAGAGGCCTTCACATAAAGCCCAAACAAGAAAATATATATGTATATATATACACATAAATTTTTAGGATGAATAATATGATTTAAAACTTATATTATGTCCAGCAACTTCTCAAAAATTAATAAGAAAAATTTGCTTGATTATAATAAAAAAAATAAACTTCAAGAGTAAGGTTAATTTAAAAAGTAAGTCAAGATAGGCTCATGGTATTTTTGTTAACTCTTTTACAGAGTTTGAAGTTTTGGATTCTTATTTTTCAGTCAATAACTCAAGTGCTAAATTGTTTGAGTATAATATTGATCTAAAATTATTTATAACTCACTCAAATACATACTACGTTGAATGGCTTGGGATGAACTATATTGTTTAATAAAGCATAAGAAAAACTTTCAAAAATGTGATTATCTTTTTTTCTTTTTTAATTTACAAGCAGGAGATGAGCAACTAACGTAACAATCCTCTTTGGACATGATCATAAGAGTCCTCAATTACTATAAAAATATTTAATTTAAGCCATAATTACTGTTTAAAGCACAAGCCCATTACCTTAGCTCCATCAAAATATTAGTCAAATTAAACTGTTCCATAACAAAAGTGATTGGTTCATAGACAATTATTACAAGCAGATTTGAACCCATGACCTCTTTGTGAAAGGAAAACTAAGGGTTGAACTAACTAAACTACCACTTTGATGGTAAGAATTTGTGTATCTCATGGTCATATAAGTGGGGTAATCAATTTTACAAGGCAAGCCAAATAATTTGGCTTGTTTGATTATTTTCTCTCAAAATAAATTTCAATCCTACAAAGTACAAACTAACAAGTTTGCACATTCCCACAAGTAATTATCAAAACATTTTTTGGCAAAATATATCCTCCCCAAAATATATACAACTATATATATCAATTATTAGAACTATACATATAAATAAACAATTAATATAAAAAAATTAATTTCATGCCACCAACCTAACAAAAATTTAAGAGAGATGTGACATCGATTGTAAAAAATTATATCCTCTTAAAACACTTCTACGAGACATTCTTTAACAACCTTCAAAACAAAATCAAACAAACATCATATTCCTCAAATCCACTACAAAAAATCAATTCAATACTCCAACACCTACCCCTAGGACACTACAAAATTTACTCTAATCACCCCCACAAAATGCCTCCAATCCGTTAATCCTATTCCCATTCTTCTAAAAAATTAATAATTACATATAAATATATATATATATATATATATCTCACTCATTCAATTATATATGCAGAAAAAAATTAATATAAAAATATATTTTCATCCCATTAATTCAACAAAAATCTTATTGAGTGATATTTACAATAGAAAATATCTCCTCGATGTAAAAGCAAAAACAAACACGTAATTTTCTTTCAAAATAATTTTCAATCACCTCTTATAACAAAACTAGATATATACAATCATATTTTCGAATCCCACTTTTTAAAATACATTCTTCCAAAATATTTTTCTCAAATCAACACCAAACAAAGCCTTGAATTTGCAAATTTTATAATGGGCCATCATTTTTGGGATGATACACAAGATTTAAAATCTAAATATGGTCCACAAGAGGATTCTCCTAGATTTTCTAAATATGTGAACACAATGACATGGGGCACCAATCCGAAATCAATAAATCATTTATCTTCAGAAATTCGAAGTTAGGAGAAAATTGCAAATTTGATTCATTTGTTTTTGCAGTCCTTTGAATGCAACCACTCTATTTTTGTTTCCTTGTCGAGCAAATTCATACTCTTCAATTTGATTATCATTCGCATTCTGTTTCAAACATTGCAGACAGAGAAAAAAATAAGTGGGAAATTATAAAAGTTTAAATTAATTTTTTTTTTGTATTTCACTATTTATTATTAGAAATTTATTGTCGTTGTCCGAATTTGAATTTTTCTATCAGTCTCATCAATTTAGTATTGCCCCAAGATTAGTTTTAAATTTATTTTCTTAAATTTGATTTGAATTTTAATATTTAATGGGTAATAATTAGTTTCATATTTTAGATGTTCAAACTATAATGAGCTATAGGTATTTTTATTCATTAAAATAGGATTGTTAAACAATATGGGATAATTGAAGATTTTGAACGTCATGGATGTATTTGTTGATAGTATGAAAATTATTTTTAATTATATATATTAACTAACAATAATTATTACTTTGTTATGATGGTGGTTCGTCCAGGTTTACTATCATTAATGACATATATGAATGCAGTGTTTATACATTATAATGGCACATTTACAGCTATTATTGTGACTTCGTGATATTATTTCTCTTATTATTATAAGAGTGGCATTGGTTGCTAATATATTATTTATTGACTAATCCTATAATACTTTGTTTTTTTAATTTAAACTCCAACTATCAGGGTGATTTTTGGTTGATGTAGCTATCATCAGATGATCTCATATATACTAATTTAGTTAGCAAGTGAAGATATAGGAATGGTGATGACTAAGAGGGTGTTTGGTTAAGTTTATTTTAAAATTTTTATAACTTTCTACATCTTATAAAATATTTATGGAGCTTATAAAATGTTAAATCTTATTTTTAAAATAAGTTATTGAAGTGTTTGAATAAAATAAGATCTCGAAGCTTATAAAATATTAACAATGACAATTTTGTAATTAAAATAGTTAAAAATAAAGGAACTTGTTAAGATCTTAAAAATAAATTACGGTCTCCTTACTTTTTTTTTAAAAGAGCTTATTAGCTTATAACATCTTATTTTAGAATCTTATAAGTTCTTTTTTAAAAAAAATTACCAAATACTTTTTATCGACTCATAAACTCTTAAACATCTTATAAGATGTTTTGAGAAATTTATAAGCTCACCCAAATACCCTCTAAATTACCTTTTTGACTGTTGACTAAATTAGATTAAAAAATTATATGATCTCATAAATTAAATATCTTTTGCTAAGAACTGTTAGGCCTTCAAAAAGTAAATTACTTTTTATCACATATGTTCCACCAATCTACTTACTTGACTAAATATTTTTAGCTTTTAGGATAATCTACAAAAGTCACATGTGACAATCTTTTATATATCTTGAAGACTAGATAGCAGAGATTAATATCATTATTTATTCTCACTTTAGACACATGAAAAAAATAATATTATAAAATTAACAAAAGAAAGAAACAAAAGTGGATAGGAAAAAGGTATTTTAGTATAGTCTGTAACTTTCTAGCCCAACCATTGGGAATTCATTCCTATAAATAGAGCACAAAACAATCAAACTCTAACTAGTTAAGCTAATATATAGGAGACAATATCTAAGAGATGACATACTTTGATTTGAGATTTGCCTTTCTCTTTGTCATTAACATTGTGAAATCACAAAAGGCCATGCCATGGGAATGGGATCCATTTGACGTAATAGGTGATCTCACTTGGATGAAGTTTTGGATTCTTGCCATTCTCTTCATGATCTTTTCCTTTGTTTCTGTTGGACTCTCGTTGGCCAATTCAAATACTCTGGGTTTTGTTCGTTTGCAAGTCAAGAATTTCTCCTTTTCTCTAACTATTTCATTTGTGGCTTCAGTGTTTCTACCACAGGTTCTCTTTTGGTATATTTTTCCAATGTTTATATTACTCTTTTTGTGCTCTACTTTTATTTTCAACATGTTCAGAAATTTTTTTCTCTGGATACAAATTATGCTCTCAACAGTACCTGATTTAAATATATTTGTCACTACCACCGATGCAAACAACATTGAGTTACCCCATGTGGAACAAGAACACGAGGGAGCAAATCTTGAAGATGATAGAGGACATGTTTAAGCCATGAATGAATGCTTTCTTTGGTTGCATATAAAAAAGGTTTAAGCACTTGAATTTGTTTCAATGTAGAAATGGATGTTTAACCTTTTTTGTATGATGGTGAAGCTGTGATTTGAAGTTCTTAATACTAGTTACTTTATTGAAAATATGCAATTAATTAAGTTTCACTTTATATACCCAATTTTTCAATCAAGATCCAACTTTTCTGATTCTTGACTTTCTCTAAATGGAATAAAATTTAAGTATGATAGCATACTAATCAAATCTACTTGCTACTAGTCAAATTGCCTTGAAACACCTGGACGGAGAGGAGAGACTTCGAAGAAGAAAAACATTTGATGCTCTAGTGGAGTGGATTAAGAGGGTGTTTGGGTGAGCTTATAAGCTCCCAAAATATTTTATGAGATATTTGAAAGCTTATAAAATGTTAAATAGTATTTGGTAAACTTTTCTATAAAAAAATTTATAAGCTTTTAAAATAAGATCCTAAGAGCTTATAAATTTTTTTTAAAAAAGTAAGGAGTTGTTAACTTATTTTTAAAATCTTAACAAGTTCTTTTAATTTAACTCATATTGATTACAAAATTGTCATTACTAACATTTTATAAGCTCCAAATTTTTTTTTATTCAAACACTTTACAAACTTATTTAAAAAAAAAAATCTAGTATCTTATAAGTTTAAAAAATATCTTATAAAATGTAGGAGTTTATGAACCTTTTCAAATAAGTTTAGCCAAACACACGACTATATTTTTGAGTGATTTCTCTCTTTAATTATCACTCTACTAAGGGCTAGTTTGCTTCGAATGATGTGATTATGAATGATATATAAACAAATGAATACATTTTAAACATATCAAGATAAAGCAATAATATCGCGTTTGGCTGGTAAGATTAACTAAAAAGTAAATTAAAATCAAACATATGATTTTACGATTATAATTTTTTTATTATTTATTTTAATAATCTTTTTACATACTAATTAAGGGTAATTTGATTTTTTTGAATCTTATTCAATCCTAGGAAAATGTATCAAACCTCTCCCCTCTTGATACATATTCCAACTTAAAATAGGGCCAATGACTTATCAAGGGCCCTATATTAAGGCAAGCAAATAATAAATTATGAGTGATTATGCATCCATCAAGCATAATTAATTAAAGCAAACAAGCTATAAGAGAAATGTGAAATACCATAGCACACTACTCAACTTTTGTTCTGCTTCTATGATGATCAAGAAATTTCAATTAGCCATTGATAATCATTTTCTCATGTTAAGTTTCAAGATTTGAATCCAAAAAATTATAGGTGCGCGTGTGCATGTGTGTGTGTCTCTCTCTCAATTAAGAAAACAAAGCAAAAGTAATCAAATCTGCTTCACTAATATTTAATTTTATATTCAGTTTTATCGATATAATTCAATTAACTTTGTGCTGACCAATTATTTTTTTAGTCAAGTTGGAGTTCAATTTCTCCTATTCAAATGGCTGACAAGCACTTGGCAACCTTTTGTTCAATTTTTATTTTAATATGTAATAGATTATGTATTTATTTTACATAAGGTAAGAAGGTGATTGGGTGAGCTTGTAAGTTTCTCAAAATATTTTATAAGATGTATGAAAGCTTATAAGATGTCAAAATTTGTTTGGTAATTTTTTTTTAAAAAAAAGCTTATAAACTCTAAAAATAAGATGTTATGAGCAGTTTATAAGCTCTTTTTTAAAAATAAGGAGTTCCTAACTTATTTTTAAGATCTTAACAAGCTCTATTAATTTTAATTATATTAATTATAAAATTATCATTATTAATATTTTATAAGCTCCGAGATCTTATTTTATCTATACACTTTAAGAACTTAATTTTAAAAAAAAATTAACATCTTATAAACTTTAAAAAAAAAAATCTTATAAAATATAAAACCTTATAAGTTATAATACTTTTGAAATAAGTTCAGTAAAATACCTTCTAAACGTATTTTGACTAGAGTTAGACTATAGTTTGTGCACCTTTGAAATATTTTTAATATTTCTGGAATTATATCGCAATTTAGAGGCCTACTCTCATTTCCTCACCGTTTCTTTCTTAATTCATCTTTTCCTTTAGTAAATTGATCACAAAAAGTACCTAAGTTGTTAAAGGCATCAAGTTGGCATGGGTCAAAGCGTTTTGCATTTGAAGTTCATTTAAGCTAAGCTTAAGTTAAAGTAGGTTGTGCAAACCTTTCTATGCACTTTTTCTTTAACTAGAGTTCACAATTGTTTATTTGTAGTATTTTCTAAAACGCCCCTTTATTTTAGCTTTTAAATTTATGAAACTAACAGTCAAAGGTTTCCAAAATATGGCTAACTCATCATCTTCAAATAATCACATACATTGGATTGATTGGATTTTATGCTAGGATTTTAGCATTTATGAATTATAAAAAGTTATAATTTATTATAAATTTTATATAACAAATGATAATGATTTCTCGTTATATTAGATTGTAAACCACATTTTTAATTAAGTATGAGCTTGTACCAAAAGTTTTAAATTATAAATACAAAAGAACAACTCACGTGACGTAAAATTTTCGATAATTTTTCATAGACATTGTTAGTTCGCATTTTGTATGAATAAAAATCCCCTATCTTGTACATTTTCTTTCTTTGTATAAAATTTATAAAGTAATTCATATAAAAGCGCATTTTATGCTGCACCATTCTCATCATCCAACGCCCGCCAAGAATCGTGTTGGGCCAATCCCATATGTACTCGACAAAATAAACCAAAAGAGCACTTTTGTTTACTACTCTGACATCATCATGTACCAGAATTCAAGATTTAATGTCATCTTGACCTGTTGTGGGCCCATATGAGAAAAATGAAAATTAAGTATTGGCAAAATGGAAACTAATTAGAAGACTTACAGCCGTTTTTCATATTTTTAATATTATTTTTAATTTTGAAAAAATTGAAAATTAATAAATATTAATAAGTATATATTTTTATTGAAAATATTGCCTTTTTTTTTATTTTTTTAAACATATCATACCACTCTATTATTGTATCAATTAAATTCAAATTTAATTTACTATAAAGTATTAATTATCAAAATAATTAAAAAATACATATATTTGAAAAAAATATAAGCCATCTAAATTTTTAATATTATTCATATTTTAAGTATCATTTTTAAATAAAAATTTAAATATATACCATTTTTATTTCCACAACTACAACTAACAGTAACATTTTTTAAGTTTTGAATGAAAGTCTATCAAGCATTTAAATTGTTGGGCAGAGGCCCAGCATTGGTGGCTGGCCCAGTAGATAGGCCCACTCACAATTGATCGGGCATCACCAAGCTTGGGCCTGTGATTTTGAATCCAGCAATAAACAGAAAGACAAAACTACCCCTAAAATTACACGTAAATCCAGCAACTTATTTTGGTGGTCGGTGAGTATTTTGTGATTTATTATGATAATGTTTCAAGGAATTTTTAATCAGTATTTATTTTTCTAGAACGAATGAAGTGGGAAATTTTATATTAATTTTAATTCGTCACCTTTCTTTCTTTATATAGGTAAAATTGAAAGTCTCCTCATATGAATTGAAATAAGCACAGGAAAACTTCAGGTATCTCCCCCCAAAACAACTTTAGTTGCTTCGTGGGTTGGGTTAGAATACGGAGATTAAAGTGACTATGACTCCTCCAAAATTAGTACAAGGGAATAAGAGGAAATATGATAGATTTGAATTCGTATTTTTCACATCAAAACGTTGAGGAGTTAGCTAATTTTTTTATTTTTTATATTTTATTATTTCTGTCAACACAATCATTATTTATTGTCATTTAACGATCTAAGATAGTTGAAGCAACTTCCAAATTTAATAAAATAATTTGAGTGAAACTTGACTCAAGCTTGGACTGAAACTCATCGAGGTAGAGCTCCAACTCAAAAGCTCCCGAAACTTTAATTTTTTTTCTTTTTTTTAATATTTTGCAATATGTTATAATATTATTGTTGGTAATAATAGTATATGGTATTATTAGCAACAACAAATGTAATGGTAGTGACAATTAATTTATATAGTGTAATTTACTGTGACAATATTAATTATACTTCTTGATGCTGTAATTGTACGCAAAATATCTAAACTACGGTAATATATGAATCAAAACTATATCATTATTGGTAAGGCGAACTCAAGCTATTTCTCATAATAATTTAACATTATAATAATCATATTAGTAATTTTAATATATATTTTAATTTTATACAAAAAATTTTGAAAATAATCAGTAATACTATCAACTATATTAAAGCAGAAGCAAATCTGTTTGGAGGATTAATATTGTATTTTTATTAAACGAAAAAATTGATTTTGAGCTTAAACTCAAGCAATTAGATTGGAAAGAAGTCAAGCTCAAGCTAAATATCTTTAAAATTAGTTTGAATTTGAGCTTAAAATTTATAAACCTCAATGAGTTCAAATTAAAATTTTTGAAAATGAATTTAGATTTAAATTTGAAATTTTTTAGAATTCAAGTAATGTGCACCCTAATTCCATCGGTCACTAAATACTATATATTAATCAGATGGTATGGTTAGGTTAAAGAATTTTGGACGACGTAATATTTGACGGATCTTAGTATTATATTTGCGAACCCAAATAACAGAAAGTTGCATGTCTTGACATGATGACGACGCATGCTTTAATTCTTCCTTTTTGCAATAGTTATTTTTATTTTTTTGAGAGAAAATATTATAAATAATAATTTTTTATTCTTTCAATAAATTAATAATTTTTTATTATCAAATTAAATAAATCAAAATAAATTATGCCCAATATATACAAGGTGCACAACAGGCCCATTGCAGGTCGAACACAAGATTTCTCACATAATAAAAAAAATGAATGCCACTTAAATTATAAGCTATTGAACAATAGTGATTATTATTTGACCTCTCAAGATAATGTAAAAATATAATGGAAGCCAAACATATGATGTACTAATTTAGCTTTTCTTTGCGTATCCAAAGGCAGTAATTGACTTTTCAAACACAATGTCGTAAAAAATCTGATTATGATTAGGGATGGTAATGAAATTGGATTCCATTCAGACTCTCTTCAGACCCGCACTTAAATTGAATATTTAAAATATAAATTTTTTTAAAGTTAATCTCAAGTTTTAATTTATTTTACCCGAACTAAATTCCATACTATTTTAACACCATATTTATTAATTATGAATATATTTACATTGTATGCATCCATATATATATATATATATATATATGAAAAAATGTGTATTATATACACGTTTATATAAAAAAAATACTATTATCATAACAAATAATTTTTACATTCAATATGCATGTAGTAATAATAATAATAATAATAATAATATTTACAATTAAAATAAATTAATTTTTTGTTGATAATATTAATTTTTATATTTAAAAAGTTGATGATATTATGTTAAAAAAATATATATATGTTTTTAAATTAACACAACGAAGATAATGGGTTCAACTCAGTAAATTTTGGACCTGGAACAAAATAAATCTCAAGTTCATAAAAATCTTTACGGAATAGATTCCCAATTTTAATACATCCGTTCAAATTTAGATCATTGCCATTTGTAATTAAAATTAATTAAGTTACCCATCTCCTAACAATCGCGTGTAGTGGGCCAACCCACTTACCAACACAAACCACAAACAGCAGTCATATGTCATATGACATCACTGGGAAATTGAACCAGACAGCCATGCGGAAGATTTCCCGGGATATTACTCGGAAGCTCGGCCTGTTTGGTTTCATCTTCAAAACTCCTTTTCATATTTTTACTATTTCAAAAGTGAAATATATTATTTTTTTTATATTTTTATTTAATATTATTTTTATTTTTATTTTTAAAATATATTTCTCAATAATTTAAATATTTTCTTTTAATAATTCATATATCTTCTCTCTTCATTTTATTATTTATCTCTTTCCACTTACAATCTACTAAAACCAACATAATCATTACTTTAACAATATTTCTTCAAATATAAACTCATTTTCACTAATTACTTTTCAATATTTTGAATATTATGGAAATAAAAATAAAACCAAATAGGGGACCAAGTAAGGGGCCCACTCATTTTCATTTTCAAACTTTATTTTCACATTTTTTATTATTTCAAAATAAAAACATGTCACTTTTTATAGATTTTTACCCAATATGTTTTTATTTTTATTTTCAAAATATATTTTTCAATAACCTATAAATCTTTATAAATAATCTATATATTTCCTCTCTCTACATTATTATTTCTATCTCTTTTTACCTGCAGCCTACTAAATCCAATATAATTATTACTTTTCTAATAATTTATCTAAATACAAATTCATTTTCAACTCACTTTTATTAACAATTTTTTTAAATTTTGAAAATTATGAAAAAATAAATAAAAATAAAAATAAAACCAGACGGGCCCTTAAACTACTATTATCACGCTATTGCTCTAGTAGTATTCATATTCTATAGACACAGAATCATTGATTTATTAACCGTATTCTAAAAAATTTAATAAATATATTTAAAATTAAAATTATAGTGATATGAAAAAGTAAAAGAATGTTTAATTTACTTGGTATTACAAAAGTTTTGAAACACACAGATAGCAAGATTTTGATTTTAAGCACGGTTTTGATGGGATTATAACGACAAATTCACTTTTTAAACAGTAATCATGATTTAAATAAAAAAAAAACCCACATGCTGAAAAATTCATGAGATTTTAAACTAAAAAAATTACTTTACTGATTGTAAACATTTTGTTTTGAATTTTGATCATAAAAACAAAAGAGCGACAACTGCAGGGAGTAAAAGATCAACATGGCAAAGCAAATCATGTAATTCACATTCTATCAATGATGTGAAAGCCAGTCAATCAGTTCATAAGAACAAAGTTTTTGAAGACTATAAACGACATATACTCCGTGTAGGGCCGAAATTGATCCAAACTTGAGAAGTTGGTGTCCAAAAGTTGCTTACCTCAGTCGGCACAATAATATTGCCAACTTTTTGGTTAGTCTTATTTGGTGCTGCTCTTTTAGAATTTTAGGATTACATCACTCCAAATCTTTATTATGCATTTGGACAATTACGCCAAAGTCTTTGTGAAACTATCCAGATTCCCAAATCAACGCCAATGGCGTCATGCATGATAAACAATTTTTAAAATAATAACTACAAAATAAGTACACATCTGACAAGCAAACCAGGCCGCGAATGCTTCAGCAGCTTCAAAATCAACTAGGATGGGAATAAGCTGAGAAAACCATAACAATAGGCGACCTTTGAAACCCCTTTGCAATAACACCAAGAATCTATGCTGCACCATTCCCATCCAACGTCCGCCAAGAATTGTGTTGGTTCAGTTTATGGTACTCGAAGAAAAATACGAAAAGAGTGCTTTTGCGTACTAATCTGACATCACCACAAGTGCCCGTCAAGTTCTTATTCCTCTATATATTTTAATTAATTTTATTTTTTGTTTTTTTTTAATATTTTAGCATGTGTTTGAATTAATATTTCCAACAATTTTAATTTGTCACTTTTGTTATATGGGTAAAATCGAAAGTCTCTTCTTATGATTAAAACAAGATTAGGAAATTTTCAGGAATCTTCCTTCAAAGCATCTTTAATTGCTTTGTAGGCTGGAATCTGAGGATTAAAGTTATCTGACGTCCTCCGAGATAAGTATAAGGGCATAAGAGGAAATGTGACCTGATTAGTTAAGCCGGGGCAGATTCCAATCAGCAATTCTTTTTTCTTTTTATATTTTAAAATATACTAAAAGTCTAGTTGTTAGTAATAATAGTGTTTAATATTATAAGCAATAGCAACTTTAATGATGATTATTATAATTTTACTATGATAATATTATAATAAATGAGATATTAAATATGTTTAATGATACTATTAATTATATGTAAAGTATCTAAATTGTGGTAATGTAAGAATCAGAACCACATTATTTTGTAAGGTGATCTCGAACAATTTCTCATAATAATTTAACATTATAATAATCATATTATGAATTTTAATTTTATATGAAAACATTTAAAAAAATATTAAAAATAATCAATAGCACTTGTAACTAGATTAAAATATAGTCAGATTTTTTGGAGAATTAATACTACTTACAAAATTTGATTTTGAGCTGCAATTCGAGTAATTATATTGAAAAGAAGTCAAGCTCAAGCTATATTTTTTTTTAAATTAGTTTAAATTTGAGCTTAGAATTTATGAACTCTATGAATTCAAATTAATTTTTTTAAATGAACTTAAATTTTAAAAAATAATAATATATGCTTCAATTTTTCTTGTTGCAATACTGATTGCTAATGTTAAAATATTTATTTATTTGATAGAGATGTTAAAATATAATTGAAGCATTAGCCAAAACTATGATGTCATTTGCTTTTCTTTGACTTTCCAGAAGTACTAATTGACTTTGCTAGTTGAGGTCGCTTCCAAAGTTTGCAGCTTGTTCGGTTATGTTTTTATTTTCATTTTTCACTTTTAGTATTTTTAAAATTTAAAGAATTAGATAGAGAAAATAAGTTGGAAATGAATTTGTATTTGAATAATTTGTTGAAAAAGTAATAATTTTAATACATTGTAGGCGGAGTAAGGTAGAGTAAGGTAGCAATGATGAAATAGAGAGAAAAAATATATATGTTATTAAGAGAAAATATATAAGTTATCAAGTAATGTGTTTTGAAATGAAAATAAATTTAAAATTTTGTTAAAAATAATGATAAATTATTAACAATTCATTTTCAAATAGCAAAAATGAGTTTGAGAACATGAACAAAAAAAGCTCTAATTTTTGAATTTGAGTCTATCCCAAATCTGTTGCATTTTAATATTAGACAAATAATTTTATTAATTACGAATATATTTATACAATATGTATATATATGTATTATATATTTATTCTGCATAAAAATAATACTATTATAATAACAAATAATTTATAAATTCAGCATATATTTATAAATAATAATAATGTTCGCAATTTATAATTTTTTAAAAATTAAAACATATATGTAGTATTTAAATAATTATTTTTTGTTATTAATATTGTTTTTTGATAGTTCTAATAGTACTATTTTTTTATTAATATTTCTAAACTTGCGCAATGAATCTAACGGGTTTAACCCTAATTGCCGAATTTTGCGTAGAATGAGTCTTGAGGTTCATAAAACTTTTGATGCTGTAGATTCCGAGTCTTCGCAAAGTGCAAAACCTGTCCAAATTTGCTCCATTATCTTCTCTAATTAAGATTAATAAAGTTAGTCGTCTCCCACCAATTACTTATGGTGGGCCAGCCCTCACCTGACAACATAAACCAAGGACAAAAGTGATTATGCCCTATATATCCATGACATCAGGTACTGCATTCCACGAGGTCCTCAATCGAGGATGACATGGATTTAAAATGATGCAATTTATCAAAATTATTAATAATAATTTATGAATTAGTTTTGTTTTTTTTTTGGAGATTCATAAGCTGCATTTGTTACGAGGGACAGGTAATTTTACTTCAATTTGGTTTGATAAAATATTTTTTAAATAAATTAATATACTCATTTAATTAAAAAGCATGAGGTTGAGATTATAGTAACTATAATCTTACAATTTACATTCTTGTTTGATTTAATAGATTACTCGATATTATTTTTTCTAAATTTCGTAATTATTCTCAAATTTTTATTTTTTGTGTGTTAAGACTAGGGAAATTCCATTCTTTTTTTTAATCCGCATATTGAGATTATAATATTTGACCCAAGTTTAAGATGATAATTAGCATTATTTGAAAGAATGGTGATGGCTCAATTCAGGTTCAGAGCTAATATCCATCACCTTAGCCTCCTTCATCAAACATGCTATTTACAAAAACAGTAAGGAATAATTTAGATTATAAAAACAAAAGTCCGACCTCCGCGAAGGGGGCAAATGCCCTATGTGACTAAGCGAATCACGTGATGTCACATTTCACCAATATGGCTCTCTTGTACAAACAAAGTCCAATAATCAATCTTGAAAATGAAGGTCCTCATAACGGATTTGTCTAAAGTTTTTTCCAAATTGCTTGTTGAAAATCTAACACAATGATAAATAAAATAAATTGATAGACATGACTGATAGAGACATGCTTTATGGGATGATGATGAAGCACCAGGGATGACATACGTGTATGTAGGGCCATTGAACAAACCAAGCACAAATTAAGTTAGTAGAATTAAGACAACCAGCACTTGGGATGGGAGACTATCGTACTATATATACATCACATTTCAACAGCCAACCATCAGTCAGTTAACACAGCACATACACATACTCTCACAAAATGTGGTACTTTGATTTGAGATATGTTTTTCTCTTACTTATCAATATTGTGAAATCACATACAGCAGCCATGCCATGGGAATGGGATCCATTTGATCTGGCCAGGGATCTTACTTGGATGAAGTTGTGGCTCCTTACTATTTTCTTCTTTATCTTCTCTTTCATTTCCGTTGGAATTCCATTAACTTCATCAAATGTTGTTGGCTACTTTAGAGTGCAAATTAGAAAATTTTCTGCTTTTTTTGCAATTTCTTTTCTTACATCATTATTCATTTCACAAATTTTCTTCTGGTATCTCTATCCCATAACGTTGTTACTTTTTTTATATTATAATTGTATTTCTAATGCGTTCAAAAGTTTTATAGTTTGGGTGCAGACTGTACTCTCTGTTTTACCTGGTTTAGAAATATTTATAACTGCAATCAATAATAATGCTGAGACTAACGAAGAGTTGCCTGAGAGGGAAGATCGTGAGGGACTAAATCTTGAGGAGAGTGGTGAACAAGTTTAGTGTACAAGAGAAGCTATTTGGTAAATCACAAGTTGAAGTTTCTCAAGTCATATCTCTTGTGCCTTTTGTATCCTATGCTATTTGCTTACAAGTATTTAGGTAGTAGTTGATGCCTTTTATTGTGTACATCTTATAATTGTGCTGGTGTGTTCTTTTAAGGTAATGTAATTTGTCATGAACGATAGAAGGCAATAGTCACTTGTTTATTTGTTCCCATGTAAATTCATTGTCATGAACCAATTTATCACTTAGTTCAGTTAACTAAAATATCAAATGATGTAAGAAGTTAATCGTCCTGATATTCGAAAAGATCCAAAGATACAAGTCTACGGCTAATAAAAAATCTCCAAACTTGCAGAAGTCACCTCAATTTTGGGCTATATTTAAACCTCGAATTTTGTAGGTAGAGGATAAAAGAAAAATAAAACATGCAAGTTCTAACCTAAAACATAAGTTTATATTAAATATTTAGCTCCTAAAGTATGCATATCATGTGCATCTCTCGGATCAACTAAATTAAATAATGTGTTTATGACACTTAGTTTGAACTTGCTCATAAATGCGATATTTTTTTTTTATTAATCATTTGATCCCATGTGCAATTATTGTCCAATTGACATATCATGCTTTTCTTTTTCTTTTTCTTCTTCTTCTTCTTATTATTTATCCATTCATACCAATAAAGAAAAAATTTTAAAATGACTAAAATTTCCTTTTTATCTAACTAAATTCACTTAGAATATCCAAGGATCCGCACTTTTCGATATGGGCTAACCCGACAGCTCGACTCGTATCCGAAATTCGAAATAATCTTATTTATCTGATTATGCCACGCGTCCTCCAAAGATTCTTGCCACATCAACCGAATATTGCCTAGTCAGTTCAATCATCACTATAAATACCTTGTTATTTAATGCATTCATCATCTTACAGAGAGATCTTATCTCTTACATTCCTTCTTACCATTCCTACCCCTTGACCTTGTGAACTCACGATCTTTTCTATCAATGGTCAGATAAACATTTACTCGAACCCATATCACTGATTGAAGTTGACCTCTCAACCCGTGACAAATATATTGACGTCATATTTTACAACATTACTTACATCCAACAAAAATTTGTTAAGATTTAAACTTCAAGCTTAATACATATATGTGTGAGTACAATCACACTCAATTAATTGACCAATTACGGCATAATATGCTTATTTGCTGATCAAATTTTTTAACAATAAACAAATTCAAAAACCATTTCATGTACTTTTCTAAATGATTGTTACAAATAAACAAGTTGAAAATTTATATGGAACGGCATTGAATAATTGAGCAATTGAAGGTAATTATTAATTTTCAACTAACAGAATCGGACGCAAAATTATTCCGTTTCACAGGGTAAGATAAATCTTAGAGTATCTTATGACCTACTTTTTTTTTTAATTCTCATTACAATAAATAGATTCAATTCATTATAATCTGAAAATCAGATTTATCCTGACATTTTGATCTTAATGATGTAATATCTCAAATTATACCACTTTAACAATACATTATTTATTAAATAATAATATAAGTATCCTTCACTTATTTAACGATTATTTATTTTCTGTAATTTATATTATATCCAATTTACTTTAAAACTTTTTACTAAATTGATAGTCGACAAGTAAAAATTTAATTAATTTTTATCTCATCAATTAACCAAACCCTCAAAAGGACACCTCTCAAACTGCACACATTTAGTGCGTATAAATCAACCTACACTCGTCGCGCTAGATTCTACAAACTTGAATTGTCAATGCATAGCTTCAATTATCATCATATCTTTGTATTATTAAGACGAAAAATTCTGGTCCAAGCGATGAGCATCATGTTGTTACCCAGCAGGATATGCCAACATTCAACGTAATAATTAAATATTACAAATTAGATTATCAAGAATTAAAATTAATAATCACAATTAAGACAGTACGTGCGTTTTATTAATATGAAATCCAAATAAAGCATGCGATATCAAATTTAATACAAATAGCATGTATTGTCAGAATTAAACATTCATCATCAGAATTAAATATACAGCATGCGTGATCAGAAATATATATTAAATTCAAGGCAAATCCAAATTTAAGTATTTATTTAATCAGATATGAGTCCAGAAAAAGCCAAAATTAGATATAAGTCAACCAAGGCATTAAAAGCAATAAGCATGCTATCAGTATAATTTAAATGAGATATAGAATTTAAATTGAAAACTCAGTTTAAGGATTCTGTATCATAACAGAATCAGCTAAATGACCAAATTACAAAATTCTGTTTGCCTTGAAAAAACGAGCGCCTCGACTTACCAATGCAACATGTACATCACTTCTCTTCCCAAGATGAAATGGTCCAGAACGATTAGGTGCACTCCGTCTCATTCACCTCGAATAGTACTCAGTCCCCGAATAAGAATGAGATAGCCGTATATCTAAATTTGGAATAGGAAATATTTTTGGAAAGAGTATTAGAAAATAAGAAGGGAAGGATTCTTGAGAGGGAGCAAGAATGTGGGCAGAATGCTTAAACGAGTGTTGAGAGGCAAATGCAGTATGTCTCCAAGACTAACAGAAGCAGTCTATTTATAGGCGGGATTAGGGTTAGAGTCTACCAATAAATGGCCTCTAACATGTCACCTAACTAATAATATTCCGCCATATTACCTACGCATATCACACGTCCACTAGCATCACGCCATGTGTCCCACGTCCCTCTGCCAAATCCCAGCCTAATCTCCAATGATTTGATCCCATCTAATCAAATTAGGCTAATCGAATGGGTCTTGACCTACTCAGCCTTTATCTGATTGGATTACTTTCTTATCTGATCCATTAGTCAGCCTTTATTCTATCTGATTAAGCCAACTGTTAAGTTAAGTTTAAAATTTAAAATTTCAAATAAATTTTATCCAAAAAGATGAGATTGAGACTGAGACATTTGTCCTAACGCCCGTGACTCGGATCCAGGTCGGGCGGCGGTGGCAGCGCATGTGGTCTATTCATATGAACCCCTTAAAGAACACTTTATCAAGCATTCTTACTTAAGTTCAATATAAACTATTCCACATTAGTTTGTAAAAGTAATGTGGGACAAGTGAAGGGTTAATAATCCTTCAACTCCTCTACTTGGTTTTATAAGGCACAAGAAAGTTTCATCTATCTCAAGTTTCCTATGTGGGACAATTCAACATGTAACACTTAACCATTTCCCTTCCTCTATTGCACAACCACAATTAATCTTTGGATTCCAACTATAATTGGCATCCATCTGAAGTTAATTAAATCATTAATTATGCTACAATTGTGCCAATTACAATAATCCCCAACAAATTCATAGATAATGGCTATTCGATTCAATCATAGCTCGCTTTTAGAAATAGTACCTTCCAGTTTGAACCACTCCCTAAGTTATCCAACTTCTGCCACTACCGGGACAAATGGATCTAAGCCTTAAATTTGTTCCCATGATTATGATTGCATCTATTAGTAGCAATGAGCTAAAGGCTATGTACTGATCTTTAAGGTTGACATATTGAGGCCATGTGTCCCGATCCTATGTCATGAATGTTTGTTAAGGAATAACCCAATTCCTTTAGTCCTGGCCAAAGGACTACATTAACTTAGTTGGGCATCTCCAAGGATGCACTGCCAACATCTCGTCCGAATGACTTGACCCCATTCAAAGTTAAACTCTTACTATACTAGTAGTAATCAGTACTTACCAAGCATTCAAGGGAGAGATACTAGATACAAAGTATCAGTTAATTTAGGTGCACCTCAATATATTCAGCAGTTTATTTATACCACATTAAACCTACCTTGTGGGATCTCCACTTGGTAGGTTGGGTTGCCACTGCAAGTATATCACTAATGGGTTTCCAGTCTCATCCCCAACCTGAATTTATGAACTGAGGACAAATCAAGTCCTTTAGTTAAAGGGTCAGCAATATTGTCTTTGAATCGAACAAAATCAATTGCTATGACCTTTTCAGACACTAACTCCCTTATAAACTTTAATCTAACTTGGATGTGTCTTTTGGTCTTTTGATTGAACTTTGAACTTCTAAGCTTTGCCATTGTGGTTTGGTTATCATAATGTACAGCAATTCCTGAAAGAGGTTTGGTCACCTTGGGCAATTGTACTATCAGCCCATACAACCATTTTGCCTCTATCCCAGTAGTGTCCAAAGCACACAACTCAGTCTCAAAAGTAGACCAACTTACCAAAGTTTGCTTGGTAGACTTCCAAGAGACAACACCTCCATTCAAGGTAAATACAGACCCTGTACACCCATTACTTTTGGAGTTTTTAGCTATCCAGCTAGCATTACTATATCCTTCCAGCACTGTAGAAAATCTCTTGTAGTGCAAGACTAGTGCAGTTGAGCCCTTTAGATACCAAAGTACCCTTTCCAAAGCCTCCCAATAGGTTCGATTGCGACAACTTGTATATTTAGCGAGTTTAGAGACAGCAAATGAGATATCTGCTCTCGACCCGTTTGCAAGATGCTACAAGCTACCAATTATTTGAGAATACCTCAATTGAGACACTGGTACACCAATTTCATTCTTAAAAAGAGCTACTGAAGGATCATATAGTGTTTTAGCGATTTTACTTTGTTTATAGCCATATTTCTCAATTATCTTCTCAACATAGTGAGATTGAGAAATTGCTATACTCTCAGTTGAGCGAGTCAACTTATGTCCAAGAATCATATCTGCAACACCTATATCTTTCATCTCAGTGCTGGAGCCTATTAACAAAATGTCATCTATATACAGGCATAACACAATACAACTATCACCTTCAACTTTGCAGTAGACGCACTTGTTACTATCGTTAACTGTGAAGCTAAATGACAATATGATTTTGTCAAACTTTTCATGCCATTGTTTAGGTGCTTGTTTCAGACCATAAAGTGATTTAACAAGCTTGCAAACTTTTCATTCATTTCTAAAAGCTACAAATTCCTTGGGCTGATCCACATAGATTTCTTCATAAAAATCACCATACAAAAAGGCTATTTTCACATCCATATGGTGAATAGGATAATCATATATGGAACCCAATGCTATAAGCACTCGAATTGTAATCAAACAAGCTACTGAGGAATAGGTGTTGAAGTAATCTATTCCCTCATTTTGCTTAAACCCTTTGAAAACTAGCCTAGCTTTAAACTTATCAACAGTTTCATCAGATTTTGGTTTCTTTTTGAAGATCCACTTGCTTCCTATAGTAGTACACCTTGGAGGGAGATCGACTAATTTCCATGTCTCATTTGAGAGAATAGAATCCATCTCACTTTTAATAGCTTTCTTCCAATGCTTAGCTTTAGGAGAAGCCATAGCATCTTTGAAGGTAACAGGATCACCCTTGACATTGTAAGTAACAAAGTTACTTTCAAAGTCCTTAGTGATTCTAGCCCTTTTACTTTGTCCAAGTTCATCCAGTTTTTCTGGAACTGTGCTACTACTAGGACTGCCCTCCACATTTGTCATTCTTTCCACATGATCTTGAATCGATGCAGACTTTAGGGTTAAATCTAAAAAAATATTTGGAGGTATCCCAGTCTTCATGGGAAACACGTTTTCAAATAACGTAGCATCGTGAAATTCAACTATAGTGTTCACATCTATGCCCGAAATCTCTTATTTAATAACCAGAAATCTCATAGCATAAGCATAGAAAGACCTATCAATAGTCTTAGGACCTAACTTCTTCCTCTTGTGTTCAGGGACTAATACTTTTGCAAGATAGCCCTACACTCGGAAGTACTTTAAACTAGGTTTCTCGCCTTTCCAAAATTCAAATGGAGTGCTTTTTTTATATTTCAGGGGAATTCTATTCAGAATATGGCAAGTTGTATTCAGAGCTTTCCCCCATATGTACTTGGGCAAACTAGAATTTAAAAGCAGACTATTAATCATGTCTATAAATATTCTATTCTTTTGCTAAACTATCCCATTCAAAACGGGAGAATAAGGGTTAGTTTCTTCATGAACTATGCCAAATTTTTGGCAGTATTCATGAAATGGTTGGACCTATATTCTCTGCCATCTGACCTTAACTGTTTAAGTTTTCTATCAATTTATGTTTCGGTTTCATTTTTAAACGTAATGAACATCTCTAGTGCTTCATCTTTATGCTTTAATAAATAAACATAGCAATACCTACTGCTATTATCTATAAAGGTGAAAAATTATCTTTTATTGTCTTTTGTTAAGGCTTCATTGAACTCACAAATGTCTGTGTGCTCTAAGTCAAGAATTTCAGTTTGCCTTTCAATTGAGTGGTAAAGCTTTCTCACTTGCTTAGCTTTAGCACAGATTTGACATTTATGAGCTCATTCAATTTTATGTTTAGGAATTAAATTTAAGTTCATCATTTGTTTGACAGAACTAGAATTCAAGTATCCTAAACAATTATGCTAAATAGATGAATTCTCAATAGCATTAATAACAGAAAAGTCAGGAAAGTTACTTTTATTAGAACTAATAAAGTTTTCAACTTGAATTTTGAACAAACCATTGGAAAGATAACCTTTACAAATGAAATTGTCGTAATTTAAAATTAAAACTTTATTTGACTTAAAGGAAATTTCAAAGCCTTCCCTAACTATTACAGAACCACTAATGATATTTCTTCAGACTGCTGGAACATGATGCACCCTTTGTAGAGATAGTATGCGCTTCGAAGGAAATTTCAGGTCCACGCATCCTATCCCAAACACTTTAGCCGCACTTGAGTTTTCCATCGTCACAATTCTTTCGCTAACAGGCTGGTAAAATACAAACAGTGATTTATCAGCACAAACGTGCACATTACACCAGTGTTTATTAGCCAATCACATGGTTCATAGATAGAGAATAATTCTGGTTTGTAAGAAATGTACTCGTCAATGGAAGTATAAGGAACTCCAACTTTGCTAATGTCTCCAACAACCATGTTGATCACTGGTCCAGCAGATTGGGCTTTAGCCTTGGCTTTCTTAGAGGGACACTCCTTAGCCCAATGCCCTTTTTGTCCACAATTCCAGCAAGGCATGTTTGCCTTTGGTTTATTATTCAATTTGGCTTTTTCCTTATCGATGGTTTTAGAGTTCGAGTTCATATTAACTTTTTTCTTTCCTTTTATTACATTTGCCTTAGGATGAAATTCAACAGGAATACTATGAGATTGATTTCTGTGTTCCTCTTCATGCTTATGGCAATCATTATATCATCTAAAGTTAATTTTTCCTTTTGATGCTTTAGTGTCATGCCAAAACTTTCCCATGATTTGGGGAATTTATCGACAATTAACATCATCATAAATTTCTCAGGGAGTTTCATTTCAACATCAACCAGGGAATGCTCTAGATTGATCAATTCATATGTCTGTTCAGATACAGACCTGCCCCCAACCATCTGATACTTTAGGAATTTGGAAACTGAATACTTTTTGAGCCCTTGCTATTCAGTATTGTATTTCCAATCCAATTCATCCCATAAAGACTTATCTGAATAGTAATCAGAATAGTACACATCAAAGAGTGTATCAGACAAAGCTGATAGAATCACTTCTCGAATAATCTGATCCTTTATTTTCCAATTGGCTATTTCCTTAGTTTTGGGATCAGTTTCAGTTGGTTCTGGCATAGTCAACTGAATCAATGAAAAAACACCTTTCATCGTCAGCCATATTTTCATGCGCTATTACCAACGCTTAAAGAATTATCTCAAGAACTTTTCTGGAAGGTTGAAAGGGTCAACTTTTTTTTGACACAACTTCACCAATAACATTAGAATTTGCAGCCATGATTAATTTCAAAATTAACCCTAAAGCAGAATATCTAGGCTAAATTCCTAAATAGGATATCTACTTAGAAATATCAGGTAAGATTCCTAGACAGGATATCTAATCAGAAATATTAGTCAAGATTCCTAGACAGGATATGTAATAAGAATTTTAGTAAATAAAAACACATGAAAAACTTGTTTCTTCAAGATTGTTGTTGCGCAAGATATACCAACATGCAACGTAATAATTAAATATTGCAAATCAGATTATCATTAATTAAAATAGATAATCACAATTGAAGCAGTACGTGCGTTTTATCAATATGAAATTCAAATAAAGCATGCGAAATTAGATTTAATACAAATAGCATGCGTTGTCAGAATTAAACATACAACATGAGTTGTCATAATTAAACATATAGCATGCGTGATTAGAAATATATGTCAAATTCAAGGCAAATCAGAATTTAAATATTTATTTAATCATATATGAGTTCAAAAAAAGCTAAAATTAGATATAAGTCAACCAAAGCATTAAAAACATGTTATCGGTAGAATTTAAATGAGATACAGAATTTAAATTAAAAATTCAGCTTAAGGATTTTGTATCGTAACATAATCAACCAAACCACCAAATCACAGAATTCTGTTTGCCTTGAAGAAATGAGTGTCTCGACTCACCAATGCAATAGATACAACACTACTCTTCTCAGGATGAGATGGTCCAAAATGATCAAGTACACTCCGTCTCATTCACCTTAAATAGTACTCAATTGCCGAATAAAAATAAGACAATCGTATATCTAAATTCGAAACAGGGAATATTTTTGGGAAGAGTATTAGAAAATAAGAAGGGAAGGATTCTTGAGAGAGAGCAAGAATATGGGTAGAATGCTTAGACGAGTGTTGAGAGGCGAATGCAGTGTGTTTCCAAGACTGCCAGAGGTAATCTATTTATAGGTGGGATTAGGGTTAGAGTCTACCAGTTAATGGCCTCTAACACGTCACCCACACACATCACATGTCCACAAGCATCACGCCACGTGTCCCACGTCCCTCTATCGAATTCCAACTTAATCTCCAATGATTTGATCCCATCTGATCATATTTGGTTAATCCAACAGGTTTTGACCTAGTCAGCCTTTATCCGATTGGATTACCTTCTTATCTGATCTATTAGTCAGCCTTTATCCTATCTGATTATGCCAACGGTTAAGTTAAGTTTAAAATTTCAAATTTCAAATAAATTTTGTCCAAAAAGATGAGACTGAGACTGAGACATTCACCCTAACGCCCACTACCCAGATTCGGGCTGGGCAATGGCAACAGTGTGTGTGGTCCACTCATATGAACCATTTAAAGAATACTTTATCAAGCATTCTTACTTGAATTCAATATAAACTATTCCATACTAGTTTATAAAAGCAATGTAGGACAAGTGAAGGGTTAATAACCCTTTAACTCCTCCACTTGGTTTTATAAGACACAAGGAAGTCTCTTCTATCTGAAGTTTCCTATATGGGACAACTCAATATGTAACACTTAACCATTTTTCTTCCTCTATTGTACAACCACAATTAATCTTTGGATTCCAACCATAATTGGCATCCATCCAAAGTTAATTAAATCATTAATTATGCTACAATTGTGCCAATTACAATAATCCCCCACAAATCCATAGATAATGGCTATCCAATTCAATCATAGCTAGCTTTAAGAAATAGTACCTTCCAATTTGAACCACTCCCTAAGTTATCCGACTTCTACCACTACTAGAACAAATGGGTCTAAGCCTTGAATTTGTTCCCGTGATTGTGATTGCATCCATCATTAACAACGAGCTAAATGCTATGTACTAATCTTTAAAATTGACATATTAAGGCCATGTGTCCCAATTTGAACCACCCCCTAAAGGGCTCATTCGTTTTCATTTTCAAACATCATTTTTATATTTTCTACTATTTTAAAATTGAAATACGTCACTTTTTATATATTTTCACCAATCATATTTTTGTTTTCATTTTCAAAACACATTTTTCTATAATCTATATATCTTTTCTAATAATCTATATATTTCCTCTCTTTATATCATTATTTTTATTTATCTTCATCCGCAATCTATTAAACCCAATACAATCATTACTTTTATAACAATTTATCCAAATACAAACTCATTTTCAACTCACTTTTACTAACAACCATTTTAAAATTTGAAAATTATGAAAAAACAATTGAAAATAAAAATAAAACCAAACGGGCCCTTAAACTACTATTATCACTCTATTGCTCTAGTACTATCCATATTCTACGGACACACAATCATTGATGTATTAACCATATTCTAAAAAATTTAATGAATATATTTAAAATTAAAATTATAGTGATATGAAAAAGTAAAAGAATGTTTGATTTACTTTGTATTATAAAAGTTTTGGAACACACTGATAGCAAGATTTCGATTTCAAGCACTATTTTGATGGGATTATAACAACAAATTTACTTTTTGAACAGTAATTATGATTTAAATAAAAAAATTTCATAAGGCTGAAAGATTCATGAGATTTTAATTAAAAAAAATTACTTTACTGATTGTAAACATATTGTTTTGATCATAAAAACAAAAGACCGACATCTACAGGGAGTAAAAGATCAACCTGACAAAGCAAATCATGTAATTCACATTCTATCAATGGTTTGTAATTGTGCCCACGGTCTAAGTTTGCTCTTTCAGATTCTGAATTTGCAGTTGCTGGGTACGCTAATTGAGCTCAAGAAACATTGGATACATTTTGCTTCAGAAATGCAATGGTGGTCTTGCATGAGCCTGCTTTCCCTTTATCAAAAACTTCTATGGTTTTACCCCATCACTATATATTGTAGTTATTCTTTTTCTGTGTTTAGATTTTTCTAATTAATCATTTTTTGGTTTCTTATGTGGGTGAGGAATAAAGAAGTGGAGTGAAGAGGTGCAATATTGTCATTAATTGGCAGAGGAGTGGAAATTGTATGGAATTTAGGACTCCATTGGTCTGCATTGATGTATGATTGTTTTGTGGGACTGGGCCGTGATCAAGAAGTCGTCCCTTTCCGTACTCCCCAACTGAGGAATCTCCCGTGTGACTTAGGCCCTTCTTTCATCAAAGCTGGACAGGTTTTTCCTTTTCTCAAGGTTCTATAAGGCATAAGCTTACGGAGGGGTGCAGACTGAACACATTCTTTTTCTTCACAATATGGTTATTACTTAGAATTTGGATGACTTGGGAAAAGAAGAGAAAAGAAAATGTGGAGGAATATTGTTGTTTAGGATTGTTTAATGAAATAATGCCGGACCAAGAAGAAACATGATTTTGAAAGTGGGTAAATAATGAAATAATTTGTAATTGTAACTACGAAATTAATTTTGTACTAATTTATTTATAAATAATTATTTTTGAGTAGTGGCTTTGTCAGATATCTGTCCAATTTTACATGAAGTCAAACCGCAACCAAATTTAATTATATTTTATAATACTTCATCCCACAAAAAAATTATATTGGAAATCCAAAAAAATATTTAAGTTACAATTAAAAATAGAAATAATTTTCAAAATAATGCTGAAAATAGAAAAAGAGAAAAAATAAACACAGATAAATTTTCCTAAAAATTAAAAATTCTCAAAATAATTTAAGTTACAATTAGAAAATTATCAATAATTTGTGTAAAAACTTACTAAAATTTTTATTGAGAAAATATGAAAAAATGAACGAACAACATAGCAACTTTTTTGAAGCATAAAATAAAATTTTCGTCTTTTGCTTGAAGACTTTAGAGGTGATTGGTCATTCAAATGGGATCTCATATATCTTCAAGTTATTCTAGAGACTAAAAATCTTATCTCAATTTGCATGAGTCAACTTCATAGTTTAATTTGGTTTTGCCAGTAATTAATCAATTGCTAACCTGAATTGGTTTGGTGGTAATTGGTTTAGTCAGTTGATCCCAATATGGCAACCTAGAAGCTTTGGTGGTCCGACGACATGCTGCTTCAATGATTAATGACAGAATTTGGAAAATGTAGTGTGAGAGATACGAAGTCTGACCAAAACGGTCTTCAGACTTTTATGGTAATTAAATTTATCATGCGATAAATTTTACGAGATATTATTTATATGCTGATATACCTCAGTTAATAAGAAAATTTTTGATGTTATTTTTTATTGAATTAGATGTAATGTATTCAATTCATTTATTACTATTGGATTAGTGGAGAGTAGGCCCCTCTAATTCAATGGTAATAAGTGGACCAAGTGCAATCATGTCCCCTTATTTTTGCCTTGTGACTTGAAAATAATACTTCAATATTTTACAATTTGCATTCTTTCATATTATCAATTTTGATTCGATTTAAACTCAAACACTATCTGCAATTCATATTATTCATTAAGTATATGAGAAAAGTGTTAAGAAAGAATTATTAAAAGACTAAAATACCCTAATCTCTAGCCAAAACCCTAAAATAACCCTAAGGTCCACATCTTTTTGAATGGGTCAACCCAACCACATGACCTAGATCCTTATACTCGAAAGATCTTAGTCCTCCAAAGCAACCACCTGCACGCTCGAGAAACTGAACACATGAGTCCTACAGTACCAAACTAACTGAACCCTTAACTATAAATACTCCTTCATTTATTGCTAAAAGGATCAATTAATGATATCGAACATTCACCTATACACCAAATCTTTCTACCTAATGACTTTGGTGCCTACACTTGGCTTAACCCTCTAATCCTGAAAAATGCTCACTTGAACTCTTATCTTTGGTCGACCTCTCGACCATCAACAAATATACTGTTTGTCCTATTTTGCGACATCAGTAGACATTGTTTGTGGGAAATCGGTCAAAGTGTTTTGAATCATAGGTTAGGTAAGGTTTATGGTAGCAACACCTAGTAAGAACGTGGAGATACCTGAGATTCATACTAGTTCACCCTCGTTGCAGCAGACACCTCCCATCGCCCAGCCTGAGTCGATGATAGGAATCACTCGATTAGAGTTTCAAACCTTAATCAAAACAGTAACTCACAGAGTCATTGATGGAAGGTTGGCAGGCTCAATGTTGGCACCACAACCTCCTTCCCAAGGTAGTTATTTTGAGAGAAACCATCAGCTCAAAATAGTGGAATAGAGGTCGTAAGAAGTGACGGAGATTCTGGGGAGGAGAAAAGTTATCAGAGATAGTTAGACGAGGAAGCTACAAGGATGCAGGTGAATAGAGGGATGAGGTAGGTTGAAAGACACTCTAAAGGCAATGCTCCTATCGAGGTTCAAGAAATCAGTGACCAAATGAAGCAATTGAGTAGGAGGTTGCATGAGGTCAAGAAGAAAGAGCAGTAAGGATCCACTTTGCAAAAGAGAGGCTCTTCCTTCAATGCAGAGATCTTAAGAGAAATGGTGCCAATAGGATTCAAAATACCAGAACTCCTAAGGTAAGAGGGAAATTCTGACTTGCAGGAACACCTGACAGCATTTGAGCATGTGATATAATTGTATGGGCTATTAGATGCGATCAACTACATGGTGTTCATTACCACCTTATACGGTAGAGTGTAGAAATAGTTCACATCATTGGTACCAAGAACTATAGTGACATATAACCAGTTATGTCAGAAGTTCCTATATCACTTTGCCAACAAGAAGAAATCCAAGAGATCAACCACGTATCTATTCACCATAAGGCAGAAAGAGGATGAGACTTTGCGGGCGTTCATTAGCAATTTCAATAATGAGGTCTTGGAGGTTCCCAACCTCAATGTGGATATGATGGTAAGCATTTTGATTCATGGTCTTAAGAAAGGCTCATTGGCATCGACCTTGGCGAGGGAACTATCTTTTAATGTGGAGACCTTAATGGAGATAGGAGAGAGATACATGCATGAGAAGGAAATGAATATAATGAAGGATGAGGAATAGTCGAAGCTTGCAACGAGAGTGAAGGCGTCGAGAAGAGAGGAAATGGATAAACCTCAATTTGAAAAAAACTGCCAAAGGTCCCCACCTTGACCCAGGTTCAACCATTATACGCCTTTGCAAACTATTAGAACTAAAGCTATGTTCATCATCGCCTCATCAGATGTCATAAAATGGTTGGCTAAGCAGTGGGACATGCTAGTAAAAGAAATTCAAAATAATATTATGTATTTCATTGAGATAAAGGGCATGATACAGAGAATTACCGTCATTTGAGGGACGAGATAGAAAGATTGATAAAGCAAAGGTATTTGAAGGAGTTTGTGCAGCATTTGCATGGAGATTCCCGGGGGCAATGGCAACATAGCAATCGATCCCGGAGCAGGTTGCAAGCCCATATAGGAGGTACAGACAGGGGAAGTATCAAAAAGCAAATAAAGGTCGTGACTCAAGTGATGCAAATAATCTTCCAAAAAAGGGGGTGATAAACATGATCCCTGGAAGACCTACGAGAGGAGATACATGCAATGCAAGGAAAAGGTATACTCAAATAAACCAAAAGAATCTCTATGTTTACACCTTAGAAAAGGACACGAAACTTATAACCTTCGATCATAATGATTTAGAATGAGTTGTACAACCACATGATGATCATATGGTGATAATTGTAGATATTGTGAATTTTTTGGTGCAAGTGTTAGTGGATAACGACAGTTTGGTTGATATTATATTCATGAGCATGCTAAGGAAGATGAACTTGGATGTCATGACTATTAAACCAATAAGTACCCCATTGATATGATTTAGAGGTTTCGAAGTCATGCCCCTAGGAACTGTTGACCTTCCCACCTCCTTAGGAGTGGAGCTAAAGAGAAAAATAATTATACTAAAATATCTAGTGGTGGATTGCCCATTTGCTTATAATGTGTTGCTAGTGCGTCCAGGCCTTAACTGCTTTTCGATTGTCATGTCAACTTATTACCTAAAAATAAAGTTTTCGACCAAGGCAGGAATTGGTGAGGTGCGATGTGATCATAAGGCAGCTTGAGTGTGTTATAATATCTTGTTGACGAAGCTTAAGCCAAAGTCGCAGAAGGGAAAGAGCATAAGGATTGAAGGAGGTTAACAGTTGGAACTACCTATGAGTGTTGAATAGGAAGATAGTAAGCAAAGGAGAATGGAACCTTTTGATCACAAGGAGGTAAAACTCCGATCATGTGATCCAAGCCAAACCATAAGAATAGGTATGCACATAAACCCTCATTCTGAAATTTTGATGGTAGAATTCCTTAGAGAAAATGTGAATGTCTTTGCGTGGGGACCTGCGGATTTCAGTGGAATAGATCCAGAGGTCATAGTTCATAATTTAAATGTGGACCTCGATGCCTGACCTGTTCTACAAAAAAAGCACAGTTTTGGGGTCGAGAGAAATAGGATCATCGAAAAAGAGGTCAAAAAGTTAATAGCAGCAGGTTTTATAGTGGAGGTGTAGTTTACTAAATGGTTGTCCAACATCATGGTGGTTCCCAAAACAAGTAGGAGATGGAGAATGTGCATGGATTACACTAACTTAAACAAAGCTTGCCCAAATATTTCTATCCTTTACCTCGGATAGATACATTGGTAGACTCAACAGTAAGATGTGCTTTGTTGAGCATGACGGATGCATACCAAGGTTACCACCAGATACGTATGGCTCCTAAGGATATGGACAAAATAGTTTTTGTGGTTAAAAGTTGGGTATACTGTTATTGAGTAATGCCTTTCGAACAAAAAAATATTGGGGCAACATATCAGAGGTTGGTAAAAAAGATGTTTAAAGACCAAATAGGTCACACCATGGAGGTCTACATGGATGACATGTTGGTTAAGAGTACTCATGAAGAGGAACACATAGACCACCTGAGAGAAGCTTTTGGCATCATGCGACATTGTGGTCTAAAGCTAAACCTGGCCAAATGCACATTTGGAGTTAGAGAGAGAAAATTCCTAGGATATATGGTCACCGCGAGAGGAATAGAGGCCAACCTGAAAAAGATAGAAGCTATCTTGAAAGTGCCATCACCTAAGACTACTAAGGAGATACATCAATTGACAGGTTAGATGATCACATTGGGAAGGTTTACAGTATGGTTGGCAAAGAGAGGTTTACCTTTCTTCAAAACTTTCAAAAATCTCAGGGCGTTTATGCGGACAGAGGAATGTGAGTGAGCATCTCGAGATCCAAAAAAGTATCTCAGCTCTCTACCTCTCTTGGAAAAGCTACTCATGGATGAAATAATGTATTTGTACTTGTTCGTAACTGAAGAGCTCGTTAGCTCGGTGCTGTTGAAGGTCACTGGTAAGCACCATAAACCTGTGTACTACATCAGTAAAGTGTTGTAAGGGGCAGAGAAAAGGTACAACTAGATCGAGAGATTCACACTGGCGTTGGTCACGACTGCTAGAAAACTAAGACCTTACTTCCAAGCTCATCACATAGTGGTCCTGACCAACCAACCTCTGAGGGAGATATTACATAAGCCAAACTTATCCAGGAGATTAGTGAAATGGGTTGTAGAGCTAAGTGAGTTCTCGATAGAATTTTAGAACAGAATAGCCATGAAGGCTTATGTATTAGCTGATTTCCTTATAGAAAAGGGGGAAAAGAGCATCGAGCGGCCTCTTGAGGTCAATGTATTGGTGACAAGTCGATAGATGGTGCATGTCAATGGGTCATCCATGGCTCGATGAGGAAGTTCTAGACTATGGTTTCAAAATCCACTAGGTGATGAACTAGATTTTGCCTTGAAGTTGCAATTTTAGATAACAAATAATGAGGCAGAATATGAAGCTATTGTAGCTACATTAGAAATGGCGAAGGAGATGTAGATCAAGGACCTCATTGTATACACGGACTCTCAACTCATTGCAAACCAGTTTAATGAGATGTATGAGGCGAAGGAAGAAACCATAAGGAAGTATCTAGAGAAAGTAAAGGGCTTGGTAGGATAAATGGAAAAGGTGCAAATGGTGCAAATACCAAGGTTTGAAAATGAAAAGACTAATTCCCTATCCAAGTTTTCTAACATGATAAGTAGGTTGAGAACTAAGAAAGTAACGATAATCACAATAAAGGAGCTAGCCATATACAACCCAAAGATGGTCGCGGAGTTAGGCAACTTAGAGTAAGATAGGTAAAAAAAGGAGATATTATCTTACCTAAAGGATGAGGTACCCCTAACAGATCTAGCAGCAACAAAAAGAATTCAAAGGCAAGCGTCGAGGTTCATGGTGTGGAAAAATGAGTTATATATCTCACTTTACGAGGCAAGCCAAATAATTTGACTTATTTGATTATTTTCTCTCAAAATAAATTTCAACCCTCCAAAGTACAAACAAACAAGCATGCACATTCCCGCAAGTAATTAACAAAACAATATTTTTTTTCGTAAAATATATCCTCCCCAAAATATATACAACTATATATATCAATTATTAGAACTATACATATAAATAAACAATTAATATACAAAAATTAATCTCATGCCACTAACCTAACAAAAATTTAAGAGAGATGTGACATCTATTGTAAAAAATTATATCCTCTTAAAACACTTTCACATGACATTCTTTAACAACCTTCAGTACAAAACCAAACGAACATCACATTTCTCAAACCCACTACAAAAAATCGATTCAATATTCCAACACCTACCCCTAGGCCACTACAAAATTTACTCCTTTCGTCCCCCAAAATGCCTCCAATCCATTAATCCTATTCCCAATCTTTTTAAAAATTAATAATTACATACAGATATATCTCACTCATACAATTATATATACAGAAAGAAATTAATATAAAAATATATTTTGGGGTTACTGTTTTGTATGCGTTACACATTTTGTTCGTCAACTTGCATCGGAACTGACTGCTAGTGGTAGAGGGTTTGGTGGCATTGATGGGGTACCGGTGGAGGCGGGGCAGCAATGGTGTGATGGAGGTTGTAGAAGCTAAGCCCACCGCGCTTGAGCAGATCAACGAATGAAGTTGAAAGAACGATTCAAGGCTTTCGTCTACGCACCACATTTTAAAGAGATTTCCCTATTTAACTTGTTTGATTTCGATGACAGGATCTTAGGATATCTGAAAATTTGAGGTGGCTCCAACCTAAACGATGCCGAATTCAAAACTTTGAACTTGCTTTGGGAGGTAATCTTGTACATCCACTTAGCCCTAGCTTTCCTGATATATAATATATAGCTGGTTCATACATGCATTCTATTCCATTTCGGAGCATAAACAGGGGAACGGAGATTTGAGTTATGGATGAATTTTGGGGCAAATTGGTTCCAAATCTATGGTTTCAATCCAATTCACTTTGGGTTGGATTGGGTTGGGTTGGGTTGAGTTTAAAATAATTTGATTGTTTTTGGGTTGGGTTGGGTTGGTTTGGATTTTAGTGGATTGAATATAGGTTGGGTTAAATATAGGTAGAAATGGGTTTTAAATATAAAAATAATTTGTAGTATATAAAATTTTTATAAAGAGTTCAAATTATACATATATATACATACATAATTACAAATATATGAATATAAAATAATATTAAATGACATACTTCTAAAATGATCAATATTCAAAAAGTGAAATAAATTTTAAAAATATTAAAACAAAAAATAGATCTCATCCTATAAAACTATAAACTTAGATGAGCAAACAAAAAGTGAATTGAAAAATAAATTACAAAATTTAACAATAAATTAATAACTTGATTAAAAAAATGAGTAAAATGAAGCTAAATGTATAATAATTTAAATAAAATATAAATTAAATGACAAAATTTATCAATAATTAAGAAGAAAAATGTAACTAATAAAAATTAAATTAAATTGAAAAGATTAAGTGCAATTATTAAATTTCATAATAAATGAATTGATAACATAAACTAAGTAGTAAACAAAAAAGATATAGAAATTTACAAATTTAATAGTAATAAAAGCTAAATGATAGACTTCATTTAAGCTAAAAAGAAAATTATATCATTAAAATTCAAAAAATCTCTTCCACCATATAACATGCGTAAAATAAAAAAAACAAATAAAACAAAATAAAAAGATGAACAATAAAATCAAATAAACTATAAACACTTTGAATAATGAACTAAAGATACACAAAAAGAAATAGAAGAAAAAAAATGCTAGAAAATAAAGAGGACACAGAGAATAAAGTGAAAAAAATGCTATAATCTAAGAATATAATGAAATAACTTTTCAAAGACATTATATATAGTGGTATAGATATAATTTAGTTATTAAAGATAGGAAAAAATCATGAAAAACTTATCAAACTATAGAGTTCAACTGATAAAGAAATCTTCAACATTTTGAAAATACATATGAAAAAGATTTTGTAGATAAAATGCAATTATTTTTTTTATATTAGAGATAAATAAAGAATATTGTTCTAATCAAGAAAATAATGTTAAAAAATTATATATCTTTAAAAAGAATAAATAATATCAAATTTAATAACTAAAAATCAATTTTTAAATTTAATTAAAAAACTCAAAATTATAAGAATTCAAAATTTGATCAAAATTGAACAATTATGAGCTCCACATTGTTGTGCTATATATAATAACTAGCATTATCCCCGTGCCATGCATGGATTCTTTAAAGTTATTATATAGTAATATAATTATTGATTTATAAATATAATTAAAATAATAATATAAAAATAAAAATATAGCAAAAATATCAAGTAATTAGTAAAATTAAATTTAATTATTTTTCTAACTAATATAATAAGAAAGCACGACTAGGCAAAAATAAAATAACCTAGGATAGAATAATTAATCTATTATCCCTTTAAATAAGATTGTAGCTGTTCAAAAGGGTTTGCAAAATCCTATAAATATGCTTCTTGAAAATCTAAAAAAGGAGAGAAGAGAAATGTGCAACATCTTATATTACAAGATATATATATATATATATAGTTATATATTTAATATCATTTTTAAGTATTTTTTTAGTATTTATATCTGATGCTGCTGAGAGATGGAGGGTCATGTACTCCGATTGATTCAAGTTATTTTGGGCTTGAAATCTGCAATCAAGAACACACGTCAACTAGTCGAGAGGACCCCGGCTAAGGCACTCCAACGCTCAAGTTAGTTTCCGATAAATCGGAGAATATAGAGAGAATATGTAGTAAATAGTGTAAATGGTATTACCTTAAGCGTGGTGATACTTGTAGTATTTATAGCGTGCCGCGAGCGTGATTTTACCGAAGTACCCTTATCAAGTGTACTTGGCTTTTTTCATGATAGGGGGTTGGAGTTATTCTTTATCCAAATCCCAGTACTGTGCCAGGTGGCGTAATTTTCTGTTTTCCCGGATAACTATGCTAGTAGAGCACGTCCCTGCCAAAGTTGTTGGCAGCAGCGGTTACATCAGTTGGCGGCAGTCACATCAGTTGCCACGTGTCATTAGTGCCGAGGGGTTCGACCTATCTAGCGTATACCCAGAGGTTGATTCATGTCGACAGAACTTGAATGCCAAAACTTCTGAAATAGCCCTTAGGTCGATATGGGTCGACTACGGGGCTTACCAAATGAGGTCAATACCGGTCGATCAGATAGATGTGCCTTTGGGCTTCATAGGCGGTTTCATCTGAAGCTGGATCTGTTGGGCCTACTAGATTATCCCGTATTATGTTGGGCTTCATGGGCTGTCTCATTTGAAGTTGGGCCTGTTGGGCCTACTGGATTATCCTATATCAATATCAAATAAGGTGAAAGTAGAAAAAATCGAGTTCATGAAAATTCTTTTTTGAGTGCATGCCAATAATTTCTAAAGGTTCATTGTATCTTGGAAGTTGGAGCTCGACGTCGAATACTGCTTGCACTTGACAATGCCAAATTCTATTTTAAAGTGAGCGCAGTTGTTTTTAGGTGTCTTTAGGGCTGTAAATGGATATTAGAAAATTCATTTACCGTTCGTATTCGTATTCGTTTAAAACGGATATTATCCGTATTCAATTATAAATGGATACGGATATAGTAAATACGTATCCGATTCGTTTAATATCCGATCCGAATACATATGTATTAAATAATATATTATTTATATTTTTTAATAAAAATCTCATAATTCATATATGTATATATATAAATTATAATTGAAGAATTGGGAAGAAAAAAGAATAAATTTAAAAAATTATATAATATAGAGAAAAAAATGAAGAATAAAGTTAATTAACGCAATTATTATTGATTGACTTTATAATTAATATACTTAAATATTATTATATTATTAAACACTAATAATTAATTATAAAGTTAATTATTAATTAAAAATTATACTATTTGTTTGATTATTTTTTTAATGAAATTATATAGTTTCTTCTATTAATTAAAATATGTATTTGTTATAAATTCATAGATTTATATATTTGGATATTTGTAAATAGATATTTAAATAATTATTATAGAATATGGATATAAAAAAAATTAAATATTGATGAATTTAATAAAATATGAATAAATTTGAATAATTATGATCGAATATGGATATATTCAAATTCGACTGATATCTGAAGGATTCGAATTCGGATATTATTTTTTAATATCCGTCAAATTCGTATTCGTATCCGAATATTCGAAAAGTTAAATGGATACAAATATATAAACAGTGTATTCGATCCGTTTTAATATCCGTTTACACCCCTAGGTGTCTTGAACCGAGTTTTGTTTTTATTTTTTTTATATTTGAATTGATTTTATTTATTATTTTTTAATATTTTAGTGTGTTTGAATCAATATTTCCAACAATTTTAATTTGCCACCTTTCTTCTATGGGTAAAATCGAAAGTCTCTTCTTACGAATTAAAATAAGATTAGGAAATTTTCCGGAATCTTCCTTCAAAGCAACTTTAATTGCTTTGTCGGTTGGAATATGAAGATTAAAGTGACCATGACCTCCTCCAGGATGAGTAAGGGCATAAGAGGAAATGTGACATGACTAGTTAAGACGGAGCAGATTCCAATCAGCAATTCCTTTTTTCTTTTTTCTTTTTATATTTTGAAATATACTATAACTCTAATTGTTAGTAATAATAGTATTTAGTATTATAAGCAATAGCGATGTTAATGATAATGATAATTAATTTATATCAACATATAAATTTATTATAATTTTACTATGATAATATTATAATAAATGAGATATTAAATATATTTAATGATACTATTAATTGTATGTAAAATATCTAAAGTATGGTAACGTGAGAATCGGAACTATATAGTTTGTAATGTGAGCTCAAACAATATCTCATAATAATTTAATATTATAATAACCATACCGTTAATTTTAATTTTATAAGAAAACATAAAACAAAGAAAAAATAGTCAAAATTTTTGAAGTACTAATATTATATTTTTAACATACAAAAATTTGACTTCAAGCTGCAATTCAAGTAATAAGATTGAAAAGAAACCTAGCTCAAGCTAAATATTTTTTAAATTAGTTCAAATTTGAGCTTAGAACTTATGAACCCAATCATATCTTCTGTTAAGATATTTACTGAGGAAGCAGAAGATATTCAGTAACAAATGAATCGATTTCTACTTCAAGAATAAGTATAAGTAAATTGCTCACTTTTAACTTAAAAAAGGAAATGTTCAAATTAAATTTTTTTAAAATGATGAACTTAAATTTAAAAAATTTAATAAATATGCTTCGATTTTTCTTGTTGCAATAGTGATTGTTAATGTTAAAATATAATTGAAGCTTGAGCTAAAACTATGATGTCATTTTGCTCTTTCTTCGACTTTCCTGGAGCACTAATTGACTTTTCAAACGCAACAGCACAAAAAATCTGATTTAACAGAAGGGGTGACGATACCATTTGGCCTCACTCCAAGTCCAAAGCAGTCCAAAGTCACCCACTTTGGACCTCGGAGCGAATTTTAAAGTACATAAAGGGATTTCGAGTCGGTTCCAAATTTACAGCTTGTTCGGTTTTATATATATATATATATATATATATATTTATATATTTATATATATTTATATATTTATTTATTTATTTATTTTTCAGTTTCAGTATTTTTAAAATTTAAAAAATTAATTAGAGAAAATAAATTAAAAATAAATTTATACATTGAGACGTTGTTGGAAAAGTAATAATTATGTAAGGTTTAGTAAGTTATAGGGGAAGGAAATAATAATAATGAAATAGAGAGAAAACATATGTACGTTGTTGAGAGAATATATACAAGTTATTGAGTAATGTGTTTTGAAATAAAAATAAGTTGAAATTTTTAGCGAAAATAGTGATAAGTTATTTATAATTTATTTTCAAATAGCAAAAATGAGTTTGAAAACATAAACAAACAAGCTCTAATTTTTGAGTTTGAGCCTATTCCAAATAGAAGTACAAATAAGATGAGATGATTCGCGAATGGGTTGGGTTTGACTCGATGAAAGCTCGTATTTAACTCAATCTTTTCAAGTGTAAGCCAATCCGAGCTCGAGCTAATCAGTCAAATGAGCTAAACCAAACTGAATAGTATTCAACTAAAAAAACTCATGAGCCTAAACAAGTTTTTTTTTTTTTTTATTGTGTGTATATATAGTTACAATACAGACCCCTATAATAACATCCACAATAATAATAATAATAATAATAATAATAATAATAATAATTTTATTTTTTATTTTTAAGAAAATATCAAATTATTTGAAAAGTTTATAATTATAGAGTTTGCTTTGAGCCTAAATAAGCTCGAACTAATAAAAATCTATACGAGATCGAGCTCATTTGAACTTCTGCAAATCGTGCTCTTTTGCTTCCTTATATTCTATAAGGCTAACCTGACTTTTATATATTTAATGAGTCGAGTTTGAACTCAGTTATTTAGGCTCGACCAAGCTCGAGCTCACAAATTAATAGACGAGCGAAGGTTGAGCCGGCTATATTCGATCTTGGCCCAACTCGACTTTTTTACATTCCTAGTCTCAAATTAGTTCCATTATAATGTTAGACAAATAGTTTTATTAATTACAAATATATTGATATAATATGTATTTATATATATATATATATAAATGTGTATATTATACATATGTTCTGCATATTATCGTAGCGAATAATTTATACATTCAGTGTTTATGTGTAAGTCACAATAATTTTTGCAATTTGTAATTCTTTAAAATTTAAAACATAAATCTATAATTTCTAAATAATTGTTTTTTGATATTTAAAAGTTCTAATAATACTATTTTTTTCTTAAAAGAAAAATATTTTTAAACTTACACAGTGAATCTAACGGGTTTCGAATTTTAAGAAGAATGGGTCTTGAGTTCATAAAAGATAAAATTTTTGATGCGGAAGATTCCGATTTTAGCAAATTGCAAATCCTGTCCTAATTTGCTCCATTATCTCCTCTAATTAGGATTAATTAGGTTAGGCGTCTTTCCACCAATTACTTATAGTGGCCAGTGGGCCAACACAAGGTCCTCATATCACCAACTTATCTATCACATCGCGTGCCGGCACCAGTGCCAATGTACCGCAATTTCCACAAGGTCCTCAATCCTGGATTAGATCGATCAATTGGAAGGATATTACTCCATTCACACTCACTCAAAAAAGTATACCCATATTTATACTCATATTCATATTTATTAAAAATAATATAATAGATATGGGTAGGATATATATATCCAAAAATTATCAATGTACCTATATCCAAAAATTACCAATTACTTTATAATTATTTTAACCTATTAACCTAAATATAATTAAATGATAATTATTTTATGTATAACAATTAAATAATTTTCTTCATTAAAAATTATATTAAATTATGAAAAATAGATTTTTTTCCACATTATTGCCTTTTAAATAGTGGAAGACAATTAATATTGACACATCATTAATCTAAGTAATGATAATATGAAATTTCAAATGCTATTATGAAACTTAAATCAATACTCCATCAGATTGTGTGGAATCAACATTGTCATATCATTTTCTTTTTTTATTTTTTTGTTTCCTTTTGTAATTGGAATAGCAACAGTAATAGTTAAATAAATTTTATTAATAACATTAATAATATTAAAATTAACAGTAAAATAAATATTATTAATGAAAACTTTGTTAATAAAATTAATTTTAGTAATGAAAAAACTCGTTAATAAAAATTATATTAATAAGGAAAAATAAAAAATAAAAAATAATTAATAAATTAAATTAAATATAAAAAGTTTTCTATCGTATTTCAAATAATATTTTTAGTATATATTAATAAAATTAGTTTATAAATTAAAAATATAAATTCAATGAACTAGACTCAACAGGTCTTGGGTTAGATAAAATAGGATATAGTTAGGGTCTTATTATCTTAGATATTTTTTTAGAATAGAATATGATTAATATCTTGTTATTTTGAGTATTTTAGGATTTGAATTTAGGTAGGATATCTATACA
This sequence comes from Jacaranda copaia, assembly GCA_014898725.1. Classification (NCBI taxonomy): domain Eukaryota; kingdom Viridiplantae; phylum Streptophyta; class Magnoliopsida; order Lamiales; family Bignoniaceae; genus Jacaranda; species Jacaranda copaia. The sequence goes on from JACGDI010005832.1 coordinate 923,617, forward strand.
CCATAGTCCCGCCTTCCTTTGTCTGTCCGTCCCATGTTTAATTTGCACCCATCACTTCACTTTATACGTTACTTCTTGTTGGTTGCAGTTGAAATTCTCATTCTATAATTATTTACTTATTTATTACTTATGAAGGCAGGCTCTTTAAGTTTGATTGAGCACACGACTAGGAAGTACTATTTACGGGATGGAAATAGGGTAGATTATTCATAAGGAGCTTATGTTCTATTTAGACCTAATTTATTTAATAAAAAGATCAAATCAAGCTTAAAAAGTAATTTTTTTAATTAAATAGATCAAACTTAAGCTCTTCTAAAAGCTCGCAAAGTCTAATAGGTGGGCCCATTTATTATTTTCATATAAAAATAATATTAAATAATTAAGTCAAAATTTTCAACAACAAAACATGTTAAGTAACAATAATTTTTATTTTATAATAATAATTATAATATAAGTTTAATACTTACAATAAATTAATTGCATCTAAGTTATCATTACTGTCACATACATGCATTGACTAATACAGTAACAACATAAATATTGTTTCAAATCATATATCAATTTGTTGCCACTTGATATTATAATTATAATAAATTTATATAAATTTATCATTAATTGACAGTAGTAATAAAACATAATTATCTTATTACTAATTTTTAATAGTGAAGACTTCTGTAAAATTTTTGACTCTACTAAGCGTGTAAAAATTGTTATTTATATCGAAAATAGAATTATTTTATATTTTATTATTTCTACATAATATTTTGTCTCTAGTAATCATGCATAAGTTATTTATAATTTCAATTATTGTATAGTTACAATCTATAAGTTTGAGCATATTAAAAATTTAAATTTATTTAATTAAAATTTTAAGAAAAAAATAAATTTTTAAATAGACTTTCAAATCAAATTAAAACTTTAAAAATTATTAAAAATACTAAGCTTAAATCTAAAAACAAAATTTATCATAAACAATAGACTAGGTTAAGGCTCGTTATTTATATAATAATAGACTTGGCCTATTTAAACCAAAAGCTAATCTACTTCTACCCCTACTATTTACAAATGTGGGGCCATTTAGTAAAGCAATCACGAAGTTTTTTTTTTTTTTTTTTTTTTTTTGGTTTTTAACAGAAAAGCAGCACCAGGGATGCCTACCAATCACAAGGTAACCAATCACAAATTAAGTTAGTAGAATTAAGACAGCCAGCACATGGGATGGGAGACTATATATCGTACTATATATACATCACCATTTCTACAGCCAAACATCAGTAAGTTAATACAGCACATATATATATACTCTCGCAAATGTGGTACTTCGATTTGAGATATGTTTTTCTGTTAATTATCAATGTTGTGAAATCACATACAGCTGCCATGCCATGGGAATGGGATCCATTTGATTTGGCCAGCCAACTTAGTTGGATGGAGTTGTGGCTCCTTGTTATTTTCTTCTTTACATTCTCTTTCATTTCCATTGAAATCTCATTAACTTCGTCAAATATTATTGGATATATTAGGGTGCAAATCAAGAATTTTTCTGCCTTTTTTGCAATTTCTTTTCTGATATCATTGTTCATTTCACAAATTTTATTTTGGTATCTTTATCCCATAACATTGTTACTTTTTCTATGTTATAATTGTGTTTTTAATGGGTTCAAGAGTTTCATAATTTGGGTACAGACTTTGTTCTCTATATTACCTGATTTAGAAATATTTATAACTGCAATCAATAATAATGCTGAGACCAACGAAGAATTGCATGAGAGGGAAGATCACGATGGACTAAATCTTGAAGAGAGAGGGGAACAAGTTTAGAGTACAAGAGAAACTACTTGATGAAAAGTGAAAAATTTTCACAAGTGTTCCTTTTGTATCCTATGCTATTTTGCTCACAAGTGTTCAGGTACTAGTTGATGCCTTTTATTGTGTCCATCTTATAATTGTGCTGGTTTGTCCTTTTAAGGTAATGTAAGTTTTCATTTACAATAAAAAGCAATAGTCACTTGTTTATTTGTTCCTATGTAAATTCGTTGTCATGATCCAATTTAATGCTTAGCTCAATTAATAGAAATATTATATGATGCAAGAAATTAATTGTCCTAATATTTGGAAAGATTCAAAGGTACAAGTCTACAGCTAATAAAGAATCTACGAGCTTGCAAAAGTCACATCAACTTTAGGTTATATTAAAATCTTGAATTTAGTAGATAAAAGATAAAAAAAAAGAAAAGCATCTAAATTCTAACCTAAAACATAAAGTTATATTAAATATTTGGCTCCTAAAGTATGCATATCACGTGCATCTCACAGGTCAACTAAATTAAATAGTATGTTTTCTAACATCAAGTTTGCACATGCTCATAAATGTGATATATTTTGTTATAATTTGGAACAATATACCCTGTATCAATGAATTTGCACTCCAAGGAGTTCGTCTACCGTGTACTAGGTGTAGGTCTTTCCTTTTGTTTTTTCTCTTGTAAATATATAGGCAGGATGCTGCTGTTTTGTTGTAACTTTCAGCTTCTCAATATTTAGTACTGTCACAATAGAAATATTTTTTTATCCTATTATAGGAGGAAATGAGTAGTTGAAGCTAAGATGTAATGTACTTTGCTGGAGTCCCCCTCAACATCTATCGTTGCTCTGGCAATTGTAAATATTGTAATACTATTTTCATCAATGAATGCAAGCTTTCTTTCCAATTGATCGTGCCTCCTAAAAGCTTTCTTATTTGCTGATGGTTATCGAGCTTAATGGTGGTTGGGCACTTGTTGGTTGACGGTTATCGAGCTTAACAATTGTTGGGCTCTTGTGGGTTGTCGGTTATCAAGCTTAATGGTGGTTAGGCTCTTGTTGGGTTTCAATACCGAGTTTTTGGTGGATGTAGCTCCCGAGCGGCCAACTACTAGCCGCACAATGCGCTGTTGTACATACTCCTAAGAAGCGCCCTATGAGACTGCGTCAGGGTGTTCTCGCGCCTTGGTGTGCCATGCCTCATGCCTTGACTTGTGGCATCCTACCAAGGCACGTTGGGGCATGCTCATGAGCCTAATTCAACCCTTTAACTCCATTTCTTTCGTGTCTTGTCAATTTAGCCCAAAATTTCAAGGTAAAATCAACAAATTTTTTATTAGTCATTTGTATCCATGTATAGTTATCGTGTAATTGGCAAATCATGCTGTTTCTTTCTTTCTCTTTTCTTCTATTTTTTTCTTTTTAATTATTTATGCATACACACATCTAAAAAAATTAAAATTTGAACTTCAAGCTCTATACATATATGTGTGAGCATAATTATATTAGATCTATTGATTAGTGACAGCATAATATGCTTATTTGTTGATAATCTTTTTAATGGCAAAAAAAATCCAAATACCATTTCTTATATTTTTCTAGGTGATTGTTAACAATAAACCAGTGTTCAAAAAATCTGTCCATTCATTGAATTAAAAAATGTACCGGTTCAACCGTTGGTTTGACCATATTTGAATCGTAATGTTATAATTATGCAATATATATTACTTAAAAATCAATGAAATACCAAAATATAAAATATAAAAGTTTAAATAATATTGTCTAACATCACAATCCCAAATTTTGAATATCTCAAGTTTAAAGTTTAAACACATCAATAATTTAACGATACTAGAGCCACTTTTGATCGTCTTCTCCATTCTCATCAAGATTTTCATGAACTTGGTTGCTATTTCCAATAATACTTGGTTACAAGGGTGTACCTTAGTCTACAAATTTAATAATTAGGCAAAAAAATTAAAAAAAATTAATTTCATTAAAAATTAAAAAAATAAATATGTAACGCCCTGGCCAGGAGGCGCTTGCTTCTGACCGAAATGCCACCTACCTTATACCACTACTCTTACCATAATAGAAAATATATTTCTCAAAAAATTTCAAAGTAATTAACCTTCACAACAACATTTATCGTGTGTCGAGTTTTGAATTGAAATATCCTGAATAGAACTTAGCACTTCTATCACCCTCATTACCTCATGTGTTGCCTGGGTTAGTCTATCTTCATTGCTTAATCCAATCTGGGGTAAAGAACGTAAGAAACAACAAAACATCGTAAATTTGAATAGCTTAGTAAGATAATTTAGCAATAATGACCAAGTGATAATTTCACAATTAACCTTTAAGGAACAAGTAGGAGCATAAATATTCTCAAAAATTGTGAGAAGGTTTTATTCAAAATTTAAGGATGATCCATCCTATCACCATCCCATACTAGTGACGAGATTTCACAAAATTCACTATCTCACTAAGATTTCAAATCATAAATATTGAGCTGAGAAATTGAATAGATGACACAGGTAAGGGACAAAAGATAAGATTAAATAACATTAAAACTGAAATCCATAATACCTTTACAAATATGTTGTTGGTAGTTCTCCTACCTTGTCTCTCAACTTTCAAAAACACAAAAACCCTTTTTTCTCTAGCCCGAGTGATGAGCTCGGATATTCACAAATAAATGGCATGGCCAACTATATGCCTTATCCTGCTCGTAGATAGTTACCTCCAACCGGCTATGAGATAAGATAACCGTAATAAGGTATCGGCCAGAGACCAGCCACCGTCGGTCCGTACTACCTGATCATCTTTTGTTATCGATCCAAAGGCCCACCCCCAAGGTATCAGTAATCAATTTAGTATCTGTAACTAGTAATCAGTGCTCAACAGCATTTTCCAGCACAAATCAAGTCACCATGTTACCATAAAAACTAACTTAGCACTAGGCTAGTTTTCAAGAAGACATGGTGATAAAATATATATATTTAGAAATCTTTTTCAATTTTCTCTACATAATCATCAATTTAAGATGAAGTGATGTCAACCAAATACAACAAAAGCACTCAATATGGAAAGGGGGATATGGAGTACTATTTTTAACACATAAATTGAAAGAAAGCAAATGAACAGGATATAGTAACAAGTATCTATATTCTTTCCCCAACAAAGCATCTCATACTATTGAGTATAAACTCACCTGATAAATACAGAGGAATTCCTACTCGTGGTCGCTCAAGTCATGGCTTCCTAGTCAGCTTGAGAACTGTCATAAGATAACTTAAGTTATCATTCTATCAATCCTCTGATCCTCAACTATAAATATTATGAACATCTTTATCAACTTAAATATATTTCGACATAGTCTTGATAATTCTTAGATGTTTAAGCAGTTCATGACCTTGCTTCCCACTTGATGTAAAGTTCGGAGTAGAAAACCCTAACCCAACATTGATTGCGATTTCTAAATTATAAGTCTTAATATATTTAAATATTTTTGTCAAATTTCTCAATTACTTTAATTGCTCAGTCATAATTCTCAAATTCTATGTCACACATAAATGCAAGACAATTACCTATCATAGTCTTTAACTTGAGAAGTTGGTAAACTGGTTGTTAAAATATTATTTAAGGTCTCAACATCGATCTAATAAATTTATTTCCATCCCAATGTTCACGTAACTTAAAACTTTGATTTGGACATAATCCTACTCAGTTTATAACATGCTTGTTATTAGGTCCATGGATACAAATATCAATATATTTTTCTCAACTTACCAAGATTGGGTTTCACCATTAATGCTTAGCTCAACACTTATAAAATTAAATCATCGGCTTGAGTCAAACTATAATTTAATAATCTTGACTTAATAAGATTTATCCATAACTTTGGCTAAATTATAATTTAGTGGTCTCAGTTCATGCCAAAATCATACTTTAATATGAAATTTTAGTTACATTTGACAAATTAATCAAATTAAAATTTGATTATTGAAAGTTACCCAAATTGGGTCGAATCAAAATCTAGTAATCGACTGAGAATAGCCCAGACAAGTTCGGAATCAAATTATGAGCAAACTGTCTAGAGACCGTTGCCATGTGCTATTGTTGGACGACCACACACCGCCTCCAGAGATGGAGACTGCCACCATCAGTCGATGCGTTTCTTCAAGGCAAGCAAAACCCCTAAACTATTTCAGTTGACTAAGCCCTAATTTAATTATTTCAAAGTCCTCCAACTTTTAACTTTTCCACATTAACCCCCTAAACTTTATAATCTTGTACAATTAAGTCCTTTCTTGTATACAATTAAATCCTCAATTTCCACATTTTTGTCTAAACTTTAACCACCTAATTTTTTATCAATTTAAACTAATTTTTCAAATATCGGGGCATTACAAAATAAATGAAAAAATCGCTTTGGTTCAATTGAACCGGAAGCGGTTTAGCAGTCCAACTGGTCTAGTTGAATGATTTTTATTTAAAAAAAAAGCATTTTTCCTCAATTTTTTAAAAAAATCGAACCAATTCACAGGCTAATCCGATCCGGTTGGATTTTTTATTCCATGCAATAAACAAGTTGAAATCATATGGAACAATATTGGATTATATAAAACTTGAAAAGTCAACACATAGCTTCAATTATCATTATATCTTATCTTATACTATTAAGAAGAATAATTTTGGTCCAAGTATTTCCAACCAATGAGCATCACATCAAGCACCACAAACGGCAAAGTACAACTCGTACACAAGAATGCACCATCGATTAAAGCTGTGTATTTCAAAATAATTTTTTTATTATTTTCAAATTATAAATAAATATACATTACATTTTTCAATACAAATTTTACATTTCCTAATCCCATACCCAAAACTCATTCTCCCAAAATATATAACTCAAAACTAAACAAACATTACCATTGATTTTGCTCACACATATTGAGCAAAGTATGGAGTTGATTTGCTCAAACTGTTTATACGTTTCTGCATCTTCATCGTTGCTGTCACCGGTGATTAGTTCTCAAAAAAGCCACCGGAATTTTGTGAAGTTGAATATGAATTATTCAGCTAAGAGTAAAGGTAGAAGAGAGTTTAGAATTCGAGCTTAGAAAAGCGATTCATCGGTACAACTAGTCAATCCCCAAAGTACAAGAGGTAACAACGCGTTGGAGCAGCTGGATATTAAACGGGGAGGCGGTGTTCCCTTCCGGAAGTAACACTCCTGAATTAGTACGTGGTTACTTCTGTTGCAATCCAGTTGGATCAAATGATAAAATTGAGATTTAAGAGTAAATAATTCAATAAAGAACAACAAGTTTTAATGTAGTTCAACAATGTGTCTAATTCACCCGACAAAAAAAAAAAAATTTAATAGTATCAAATCAATATAATAAGTACAAAATTTTTGTCCCACAATCTCGCGTGAACACCAACACCCTCATTCTGAACACCGTTCTAAGAAAATTATCTCAAAAGCAATTTAGAATCACTTATGTATGATTTGTTTTGTTTTTCCCATAAGACAACTAATTAAATAGTTGTGAAATAGAGTCCTAGTTGAAGTTGACTCGGCAATCTTAGCAATAAGCTCTGCGCTCTGGTGTAGGATTCCAGTGCCTTATGCGCCCGAGCACGACACTCATTGCGTTCGGGCACGCGAGGCGTCTTCTTGCTACTTATTGCAGTGTGCCGCACGCCGGGGCTGCAACACACCCGGGCGAGGCAACCTTGTGCCCTACCGCACGGTTCCAATAGCTGTTGTGCCGAGGCGCATGTCAACCATGCCCCGCCCAGCTTCATGTGCTCATTTTGACTCCTTACTCCATTTCACTCCATTGTTCTTTCAATTGTCGTCGATTTAACCCAAATTTCAAAGCAAAATCAATAACTGGTTTTATCTGTTGCTGTAGATTTTTGTTTCACTTTTGTGAATTTATTTATTTTGTGTTGGCATATGCATTGGTGGAAGTTGGTAATGGAAGCATAAATTATAGTTATATGGCTTGTAATTGTGCCTATGATCTAAGCTTGCTCTTTCAGATTCTGAATTTGCATTTGCTGGGCACGCTAATTGATCAAGCACAAGAAACATTGGATACATTTTGCTTCAGATTATGCTGGTCCTGCATGCGCTTTCTTTTCAGGGATTTATTCCTGAAATGACACCACACTGCCTTTTACTCAGGGATTTGTTCTCTGATTTAAACTCCTATCTGACTTGCCATTGCTTTGCTTTTGAAGCGTTGTTTTCTTCTTTCGTATGCCTATCCCTAACCAACTCGTGGGTTCACTGTTCTTTTTAAAAAGGTGATTGCTAATTTGGTCAAGTGAAGATCATGCAAGAATAAATATCTTTTTCTAAGAACTGTTAGGCCTTCAAAACGTAAATTACCTTTTTATCACATATGTTCCACCAATCTACTTACTTGACTAAACATTTTTAGCTTTTAGGATAATCTATAAAAGTCACATGTGGCAATCTTTTATGTATCTTGAAGACTAGATAGAATAGATTAATATCATTATTTATTCTCACTTTAGAACAAAAGAAAGAAACGAAAGTGGATAGGAAAAAATGTATTTTAATATAGTCTCTAACTTTCTAGCCTAACCATTGGGAATTCATTCCTATAAATAGAGCATAGAACAATCAAACTCTAACTAGTTAAGCTAATATATAGGAGACAATATCTAAAAGATGACATACTTTGATTTGAGATTTGCACTTCTCTTTGTCATTAACATTGTGAAATCACAAGAGGCTACGCCATGGGATTGAGATCCATTTGATGTAATAAGTGATCTCACTTGGATGAAGTCTTGGGTTCTTGCCGTTCTCTTCTTGATCTTTTTCATTCTTTCTATTGGACTCCCGTTGGCTGCTCCAAACACTGTGGGATCTATTTAATTGCAAGTTAAGAATTTTTCTTTTTCTCTAATTATTTCATTTGTAGCTTTGGTGTTTCTACTATATGTTCTCTTTAGATATATTTTTTCAATATTTATATTACTCTTTTCATGCTCTATTTATATTTTCAATGTGTACAGAAATTTTATTTTTTTTCAATATTTATACTGCTCTTTTCGTGCTCTATTTATATTTTCAATGTGTACAGAAATTTTATTTTTTTAGTACAAATTATGCTTTCAATAGTACTCAATTTAAATATATTTATTACTACCATCGATACAAACAACATTGAGTTGCCCGATGCGGAACAAGAATCCATGGGAGCAAATCTTGAAGATGATAGAGGACATGTTTAAGCCGTAATTGAATGCTATTTCCTTATATATATATATATATATATAGATATGCTATTTCCTTGGTTGCATGGAGAAAGGTTTAAGCATTTAAGTAGGTTTCAATGTATAAATGGATGTCAACTTTTTTTTATCATGTGAAACTGTAACTGGAAGTTTTTGATGCTAGGTTTTTTTTTTTATTGAAAATATGCTATTAAGTTTCAGTTCTTGTATCTAATTCTTTTTTGTCAAAATTCGATTCTGATTCTTAACTTTCTCTAATGAAATATAATTTAAGTATGATAGTAAATTAATTGAATCTATTTGTCACTGGTCAATTGCCTTGAATCCCTTGAGATGGAGAAGAGAGGCTTAAGGGAGAAAAATATCAGGTGCTTTTAGAGTTCATTAAGACTATATTTTTTAGTAATTTTCTCTCTTTAATTATCAATTTACTAAGAGAAGTGTGAAACGCTATAATACATTGCTCCGTTTTTGTTATGCTTTTGTACTGACCAAGAAATATCAACCAATCATTGATAATCACTTTTCTTATGTTTGAAGTTGGAGATTAAAATAAATAAATAAATTTAAGTGCGTGTGTGTATATACTCAATTAAAAAAACAAAACAAAATTAATCAAACTTGCTTCACTAATATTTAATTTTGTATTCAATTTTATCGATCTAATTCAATTAACTTTGAGTTGACCAAATTATTTTTTAAGTCAAGTTGGAGTTCAAATTCTCCTATTCACATAACTAACGGGCATTTTCATTTTTTATTTTAATATTTAATAGATTATGTATTTATTTTGCACCAAATAAGTGTACTTTGATTAGAGTTGATTGTAGACCCTTGATATATTTATAATATTTTTTGAATTATATTATAATTTAGAGCCCATCTCTCATGTCCATACGGTTTCTGTCCAACAGACCGTAAACTAAATCCAAAATCTAGTAAAACGATTTGACTGAAAATTGGCTCAACCTCATATTGAAATTCCATGAGGTGCAGCTCTAACTCAAAAGCTTCCAAATCTTTAATTCTTTTCTTATTTTTAATATTTTGCAATATATTATAATATTATTGTTGGTAATAATAGTACATGGTATTATAAGCAATAACAAATATAATGATAGTGACAACCAATTATGTAGTGTAATTTATTGTGACAATGTTATAATAAGTGAGGTAATAGATATAGTTAATGATACTAATAATTGTATGTAAAATATCTAAACTATTGTAATGTATGAATCGAAACTATATAATTTTGTAAGGGGAACTCAAGCTATGTTTGTATGAATAGTAAAACTAATGTTCACAACTAAAATATGCATATATAATTTTTAATAATTAATTTTTTGTTTGTAATACTACTTTTTGTATTTAAGAAGTTTAATGATATTTTTTTTAAAAAAAAATATTTCTAAATTGGGTTTAACTTGCTAAATTTTGAATCCGAAATAAAAACGGATCTCAAGTTTACAAAAATTTCAATGTACTAAAACTACGAACAAACAACTTGTTGAATAATTAATAATAATTTATTGTAACAAGATATATTTTATTTAATTTAATGATGTCTTATATGAGATAATACAAACATAACTCATCGTGAACATGCCCTTTTAACTGTTGGAATGAAATTCTATCAAGTGTTTCAATTGTTAGGCAGAGGCCCAGCATTGGTGGCTGGCCCAGTAGATAGGCCCACGCACAATTGATCGGGCATCACCAAAATTGGGCCTGTGATTATTGAATCCAGCAAAACCAGAAAGACAAAACTACCCTTGGAATTACACATAAATCCAGCAACTTATTTTGGTGGTCGGTGAGTATTTTGTGATTTATTACAATTATGTTTAAAGGAATTTTATATTAGGATTTACTTTTTTAGAAAGAATGAAGTGGGAAGAATATTAATTTCAATTTGTCACCTTTCTTCCTTTATATAGGCAAAATTGTAAGCTTCCTCTTATGAATTAAAATAAGATTAGAAAATTTTCAAGCATTGTCCCTCAAAGCAACTTTGATTGCTTCGTAGGTTGGTTGGAATTTGGAGATTGAAGTGATTAGGACCTCCTCCAGGATTAGTACAAGGGCACAAGAGGAAATATGACATATTTGAACCTGTAATCATCAGGTCTAGAGGCAGATGAGTTGACTATAATTCCTTTATTCTAATGTGTGTGTTTTGTTTCACTATTTTTGCCAATCCACTTGTTATGTATTTCATTTAGAGATATAAGAATCGACTTCCAAATTTAATAAAATAATTTGGGTAAAATTCGACTCAAGCTCGAATTCAAGTTGATTGAGGTAAAGCTAGTTGTAATTCGAAAACTCCCAAACTTTTAATTCTTTTATTGTTTTTATATTTTAAAGTATACTATATTATTATTAGTAGTAGTAGTAATAATAGTATTTAGTATTATTAGCAATAACAACGTAATGATAATGGCAAATAATTTATATAGTGTATCTACTACGATAATCTTATAACATGTGGTATTAATATAGTTCATGATACTAATAAGTGTATGCAAAATATCTAAACCATGGTAATGCATGAATCAAAACTATAGCTTTATCGATAAGGTGAACGCAAGCCATTTCTCATAATAATTTAACATTATAACAATCATATTGCTAATTTTAATTTTGATAAGAAAACATTTAACAAAAAAATATAAAAAATAACCAATATACTAATAGATATATTAAAATATAACCAAATCTTTTTGGAGGATTAATATTGTATTTTAATATACAAAAAAATTGATTTTGAGCTTAAACTCAAGCAATTAGATTGGAAAGAAGTCAAGCTCAAGCTTAAATATCTTTAAAATTAGTTCAAATATGACCTTAAAATTTATAAAACTCAAGTAAGTTGGAATTAAATTTTTTTAAAATGAACTTAGATTTAAATTTGAAAATTTTTTAAAATTAAAAGTCATTTGCATCCTAATTTCATCAGTCACTAAATACTATATATTAAAGTCTTCCAATTAGATGGTATGGATAGGTTAAAGAATTTTGGAGGACGTAATATTTGTCGGAACTTAATTAGTATTATATTTGTAAACCCAAATAACAGAAAGAAAGTTGC
>JACGDI010005832.1:935900-947805 GCA_014898725.1 Jacaranda copaia
TCATCTAATAACATCTACTACTAACCTATATTTCGAATATCCCTACCTTTCGACCCCTAAGACCCACGATTGATTCTACTAGCGTGCCCATTAAACACTCACCCAAACTTTCATCTCTAGTTGATCTCTCGATCATTGATAAATTATACAAAAGTCATTTCTTGCAACATGAATGATAATTTCTTTTATTGAAAATACGTCATTCAGTTTCACTTTTTACACCCAATTCTTTTTATCAAATTGACTCTAATTCTAGATTATTTTTTTTTTCAAGATATGCAAATTAATCAAATTTGCTTGTCACTAGTCATGTGACTTAGGTATGAGATTTGAAATTTGAATCTAAAAAACTTTTAAGTTTGCATCTGTGTCTATTTAAAAAAATAAAAAAAATCTAATCAAATTTGCTTTAATAGTATTTAATTTTATATTCAATTTTGTTGATCTAATTCAATTAAATTTGAGCTGACCAAATTATTTTTCAAGTCCAGCGCTTGGCAATTTATTGTTCTTTTTTTTTAAAAAAATATTTAATGGATTATACCTTTACTTTACATAAAATAAGTATATTTTGATCAGGATTGATTATAGACCCTTAATATATTTTGAGTTAGATCACAATTTAGAGGCCCACCTCTAATGTCCTCACAATTTCTTCGTCATCTTTCTTTTAGTAAATTAATTATAAAAAATACCATAATTTGTTGAAGTCATCAGTTGGCATGGGTAAGTTTTTGACGAATTTAGCTTCCTTTAAGTGAAGCTAAAGTAGGCTGTTCAAACATTCTCATGGGCTTGTTTGTTTTACATTTTTATGGTTCATGATATTTTTACAATCAAATATAATATTGTGGGTCAAACTGATTTGTGGATCAAGTCAAGATAATTTGATTTATTTTTTATCTTTTTAAATCTAATATGATAAGGAATAAAAAAGTTATTCTTACCTCTTATATGAAAACCCTAACCTCAACATTTTCTGTCAAATTCTGCAACTATATTTTGGAAATTTACCTTCTTAGAAGTTATGATATTTTGGACATTACAAAATGTAATCACATTGAGCAATCTTACTACAAACCATTATATAGTGTCAAATGTGGGATATCGCCAATTTTTAAAATCAAAGCAAATAATAAATTATATGGTATTGAATACCATTTCTAACTTATATATCATTAGCATATAAAACTTGCCTAATTCTATATACCTAAGCAAACAAACCCTAACAGGAAACTAGAACTTCACAATTATTTATTTCTAGCATTAAATTTAGGAAACTAATGGTAAAAAGTTTCCAAAATATGATGATTTCTCATTCTAACATGCTATTAACTAAATTCAAAATTCTTAGTCATTCATAATAAATAAATAGGTAATATTTGTTTACAAATTATATATTTTGGATTATATGTTTTGAGAGAATGAGTTTTGGGAGTGGGATTGGAGAATATAAAATTTATATTGGGGAATGTGATGTATGTTTGTTTATAATTTGAAAATGGTAAAAAAATTATTTTGGAAATATTTGGTATATTTGTTTATGTTTTGAGAGGAGACAAATTCTATTATAGCAGTCAAATCAATATTTTTTTGTTGGATTTTAAGGATGTAAAAAGATTTTAGAAGTATTTTTTATTATTATATAGCAATAAAATATTGTGATATGTAAATGTATATATATGTGATTGGTAATGATTGTGATGTAAAGAATATGTAATTTTTTTGTCATTTACTAGTTAAATTGTAAGGATAATCTGAACATTAAAAATTTATTTTGAGAGAAAAGAAAGGCACATGTTTGTTTACATTTTTTCAAAACAAAATATAATCAAACACAACCATAAATTCTGATCTCTCTCTCTCATTATCGAATTCAGTGCATGCAAGAAATTTTGAGTGATGAATGTGACAAAATCAAATGAAATAGAGTTATGGAATAATTTTTTATGGCCATTATTCTATGTTTGAAATACCATTTTGTATAAATAAAAATGAAAAACCCTTATGTTACACAATTTCTTCCTTCATATAAAATTTATAAGGTAATTATATAAAAACGCGTTTTATGCTGCACCATTCCCATCCAACGTCGGCCAAGAATCGTGTTGGTCCAATTTTCTTATGGGGACAAAATCAAAAGTCCCTTCTTATGACTAAAATAACATTAGGAAACTTTCAGGCATCTTCCTCCGAAGCATCTTTTCTGTTTTTCGGATTGCTTTATGTGTTGCAATTTGCAGATTAAAGTGATTAAGACTGTCCTCCAAGACACCCAGAAGGGCATAAGAGGAAATGTCACATGATTGGTTACAGCGGGGCACTCTCTCGTTTCTTTTTATATTTTAAAATTACTAAACTCTAGTTGTTAGTAATAATAGAATTTAATCAGTATCATAAGCAATAGCAACGTTAATGATAATTATTATAATTTTACTATGATAATATTATAATAAATGAGATATTAAATATATTTAATGATACTATTAGCTGTATGTAAAATATCTAAATTATGGTAACGTAAGAATGGAAACTATATAGTTTGAAAGGTGAGCTCAACAATTTCTCATATAATTTAATATTATAATAACCATATTACTAATTTTAATTTTATAAGAAAACATAAAAAAAGAAAAAATATTAAAAATAATCAAAATTTTTAAAGAGCAAATATTATATTTTTAACATACAAAAATTTGATTTTGAGCTGCAATTCAAGTAATACGATTGAAAAGAAACCTAGCTCAAGCTAATTTTTTTTTTTAAATTAGTTCAAATTTGAGCTTAGAATTTATGAACCTTCCCTATGAATTCAAATTAAACTTTTTAAAATGAACTTAAATTTAAAAAATTTAATATATGCGCTTCAATTTTTCTTGTTGCAACAGTGATTGTTAATGTTAAAACGTAATTGAAGCTTGAGCTAAAACTATGATGTCGATGGGAGTGTTTGCTGTTCGATTTGAATTCATTTTGGGAGGAAAAAAAATGTCAATCGATCCAAATTATATAATGTATATTAGATCGATTCGGTTCGGTTAGATTTTTATTATTAATTCGATTCGATCCAATCCAATCCAATTCATTTTTAAATTGATTTGGATTAGATTGATAAATTAGGTTTTTCAATTTAAAGTTTTTAATTAAAATATTTGTCAAGTTACTATTGATAATTAAACTAATTTAATCAATCAATTTATTAACTTTATTTAGCAATCATGTCACTAATATTGTGGAATTAAGTTAAATTATGTAACAATATACAATTATAAAGTTACAAATCCACAATAATTATTTTTATGTATTTGATTTTTGAAAGTGAAAAAAATTCCTAAGTTTATTTATTTTAATTTATTTGTGTATTTTAGAATTAAGATATATATTTTTTTATATTATTAATGTATAAATTTCAATTCAATTTGGATTTGATCAATTCTTGAAATTAAAATTAAAAATTGATCCAAATTGATCGATTTTAAAAAAAATTCAATTCAATTAAAAAAATTCAATTTTGATCGATTTTAAATTTTTTAAACCAATTCATCAATTTTATTTTTTTTAAAATAGATTGGATTTGAACACTTTGGATGCCGTTTTTGTTTTTCTTGGGACTTTCCAGAAGTACTAACTTGACTCTTCAATCGCAACAGCACAAAAACTCAGATTAACAAATTAGGAGTGGCCAGCTGGCAATGCGACATTGGTTTGTGGGTAATGACTTGGAACAAAGTCCTCATACCACCAAAATATCTATCACAGCACCGCCTAAGGTCCTCAATGGATATGCACTCACATAATCCGCGGTGCGCCCTTGTTTTTCCGCCATATCTTTAATTTGCACCCATCACATCATTCGTTTGTGTCCTGTTGGTTGTAGTTGAAATTCTCATTCTATAATCATTACTCATATATATATATATATATATATATTTATTTATTTATTTATTTTCTCTAATAAATCTCCCAATGTCCACTTCACCTACAGGCTACAACTAATAGAAAATTGTAGTGCTCAAGTTAGACAATTACTTTACCATTAACCATATATAATGGGCGACAAATTTTATTTTCTTACAGTAATAATTTAATAATGACAAAATATTTTAGTTTTTAAAACCGTCATAATTTTAAATTAATAATATATTTCTTATAACAAGTAATGACCTAATGACCATATATTTGTAAGAGGATCTCAGTTGTTATCATATATATTATTAATTGTCAACACTAATAATTAAAATATATATTTTTGACTATTAAATAATAATAAAAATTATTATCATATAATATATATTATAAAATTCACGTGCCATACATTCCGACGATGCATGCGGGCCCAAAATGATTCAGTTTATAAAAATTATTATTAATAGAAATTTATGAATGGCTCGTTTTAATGTGCAGGCTTATAAATCGCGTTTGGTACGAGCAATAGTTAATCTCATTTTATTTTGATTTTATAAGATAGGTGCTTTTTGAATTGGTTGATATACTCATTTGATTTGATGGCATAAGATTTAGGTAATAGTAATTACAAATTTACAAATTACATTCTTATTTGATTCAATAGATTGTTCAACTTTAGCTTTTTAAATATTGTAATTATCCTCAAATTTTTAGTTTTTGCGTGGCAAGATAGGGTTTCATCCCTTTTTTTTTTTATTTAATCCACATGCTGATATTATAATGTTTGCCACAATTCGGAGTTGATAATTAGAGCCTATTGGATAAATTATGCTAACTCGATCTAGGCTTAGAACGAATCTCAACTCGGCCGTCACTTAACCTCTGTCATCAAACACACTATTGACGAAGATTGTAACGACTAATATAATATTGCATAATAGATTATATTAAATGCGGCCATAAAAGATCGCTAATTGTAAACCGATGTCGGTTTGGGGTGCAAATGCTCTATATTGACCGGTCAATTGATACGACGTGACATTTCACCAATATGACTTTCTCGTAGAAACAGAGTTACACAATCAAATATTCTACGAAACTAAGGCTGTGTTCACTTGTGTTTTAGATATTTTCAAGAAAACATTTTCGGAAAATAAATTTTCAAAAAAAAAAATTAGAGAAAGTGTCAACCATTTATTTTTATTTTAAAAAAATATGAAAAATAATTTAAAAATGAGTTGTTCATTTGTTAATATTTTGGCGATAGAACAAATTTTACTATAAATATCTAATCAATTACTTTTTGTTGGATTTAAAAGAAGAAATTGATTTTTTTATGTAATACATGTATATATATTTATAGTTTAATGATGTATATATGAGCATATATATGTAATGATTGTAATGAAATGATGCGTAATTAATTTAATCCATAATTTATTTTGATATTTTATATTTTCTTAAAATATAAATAACAAATGATGTATTACTTTGAAGAAAATATTCATTAATTAAAATTAAATATATATGAAATCATAATTATATGTTAATATTATTAATATCGACTTACATAAAAAAATTATTAAACTATAACATAATTTCACTTTTAATTAAAATGAACTATCTTAACTATTTATTATTCCATATTTATGTGTATATAAAACTTAATTACTTATTTAAATAAGATTATTGTTTTGTAGATAAATATTTAGTACTAAACAAAATAATTATTTAAAATTAATTTATTAAATTAACTTATTATTATATTATGTAATCAATTATTAAATTAAATAGATTATTAGAATATTTAATTATATATGTAATTATTTACCTATATAAAATATAATTTATATAAATGTAATAATTCAGTTAGTTAATTAAATAAATTAATTTTATTAATATAATAAGCTATCTAAATAACTTAAACATTAAATAGTTAATATTTTATTTGCTAGACGAATTATTTAGCAATAAATAAAGTAATTATTTAAAACTAATTTACTAAATTAATAGATTATTATGTTAATATTAGACCATAATTGAATTTTTATAATTTTAATAAATGGCATGATTAATAATTAATAAATATTACTATCTTCATATTATATGTTATTGAACATGTGAAATTATTTATTAAATTAAAACTGTATTATTTAATTATACCTAAAATATATTTGACAATACAAATAATAACTTATTTAAATGTAATATTTAATTATATATGTAATGTTTACATATATAAATTATAATTTATAATAATTTATTTAGTTAATTAGACAAATTCATTTTATTAATGTAATAAGTTATCTAAATAACTTAAAGTATTACATAATAATATGTTATTAGTTAGAAAAATTAGTTACTAATAAACAAAGTAATTATTTAAAACTATTTCATTAAACTAAATAAATTATTATGTCAATATAAGAGGATATTAATAAGTTATATAATTAATTTAATAAATTAATACGTTATTTAATATATACATTGTTTAGTGATATTTTAAAAAATATTTAATTAAATTTAATTAATTTGTTTGGAAAATTAGTTTAGTTAAATTTGCAAACATAAATTTTAGAATTTTTTAACCAATAAAATTTTAAAATTTTCATAAATATAAGTACGTACATATACAAGTATATATGAAAGAGTGAAGTGAGTAAGTGATAAATAAATGAGTGATGTGAAAAGTAAAATGAGAAAATGAGAAGGTAGATGTGATTTTTAGTGCCCATTTGATTTTGTTTTCAAAGCTCCTTTTCATTTTTTCCTGAAAATAAAAATAAAAAACTATCAACTTTTCCTCTATTTTCACAGGGATTTTCATTTCCAACACATTTTTCTAAACATGCTATTATACTTTTTCTTTGTTTTCACTTTTCATTTTCTTCTACTCACAGTTGCATAATTTTTAATACAAACATACTAAAATTTTCAAATATAACTTATTTTCAACATTAAATAACTATTACATTTAAAAAAAAATGTCTAAATAATATTTTATTTTCAAAAATACATTTATAATTAAGTTTTTACTATTTTTTTCACCAAAAAATGAAAATACCTGCAGAAAACAAATCCAATCGACCCTTTAGGGTGTTGGAATTTTGGGAATTGAATTGATATGAATTTTTTGGATATAAAATTTTAATATTTTAAAGAATATATTAAAAAATATGCTTGCTTTTTGGATTTGTTTTGAAAGTTTAAAAAAATTCCACCAAAAAGCAAGTAAACAGAGCCTGAGGTCATTGTAACGGATTTGCCTAATGTTTTTCCAAATTACTCAATAGACCCTAACACGATAAATAAAGTAAATTGATTGGACTGGTCGGAAATCCTAACACGGCGCTAAATAAAACAAATTGATTGGACATGCGATGTAGACATGCGACAGAGACATGCATAAGCACGAGGGACTATATATACAAGGCCATTTCACCAACCAAACATCAGTAAGTTAACACAACACACACATACATACTCCCACAAATGTGGTGCTTTGATTTGAGATATGTTCTTCTCTTACTTATCAATATTGTGAAATCACATACAGCAGCCATGCCATGGGAATGGGATCCATTCGATCTGGCCAGGGATCTTACTTGGATGAAGTTGTGGCTCCTTACTATTTTCTTCTTTGTCTTCTCTTTCATTTCCGTTGGAATTCCATTAACTTCGCCAAATATTGTTGGATATATTAGGGTGCAAATCAAGAATTTTTCTGTCTTTTTTGCGATTTTTTTTCTCACGTCATTATTCATTTCACAAATTTTCTTCTGGTATCTCTATCCCATAACGTTGTTACTTTGTTTATGTTATGATTGTATTTCTAATGCGTTCAAGAGTTTCATAGTTTGCATGCAGACTATGCTCTCTATTTTACCCGACTTAGAAATATTTATTACTGCAATTAATAATAGTGCTGAGGCCAACCAACAGTCGCATGAGATGGAAGATCACGAGGGACTAAATCTTGAAGAGAGTGGAGAACAAGTTTAGGGTAAAAGAGAAGCTACGGGGTTAATAAAAGGTGGAAGTTTCTCAAGTCATATCTCTTGTGCCTATTGTATCCTATACTATTTTGCTTACAAGTGTTGAGGTACTAGCTAGTTGATGCCTTCTATGGTTTCCATCTTATAATTGTGTTGGCTTGTTCTTTTAAGGTAATGTAAGTTTTCATAAGCAATAAAAAGCAATAGTCACTTGTTTATTTGTTCCTATGTAAATCCATTGCCGTGATTCAATTTGTCAGTTGGCTCAATCAATAGATAAATCAAATGATGCAAGAAATTAATCACCCCTAATATTCAGAAAGATCCAAAGGTACAAGCCTGCGGCTCAAAAAGAATTTCCCAGCTTGCAAAAGTCACCTCAGTTTAGGCTATGTTTGAACCTTGAATTTGGTAGATAAAAGATAAAAGAAAAGAAAAGCATCTAAGCTCTAACCTAAAACATAAAGATACATAAAATATTTCACTCGTAAAGTACGCATATCACGTGCATTATTAAGTCTGTATTCGTTTTAATTTTAATATTATATTTAGAACTTTACAAATAATTTTTTTGTTTAAAAAATAATTACTCCTTTGCTTATTGATGAAAATTTAGAATTACAGGAATATAAGTAGAGAAATTACAAAAAAAGACTAACTGACACAAGTTGGTGAGCATGCTGACAGGATGTATGACACCTTATAATCTAATCAAAAATGGGCACGAGAGTCTTTTTATTTATTTTAGTCATATTCTAATTAGAAGTTAGTTATAAATAAACTTTTCAAACAATTAGTTTGACTGAATTTGGAATTGCTATTTTGGAGATTAGAAGATCATGAGAATTCAGGATTTAGAGGACAAAATGGAGATTAGATTTATTTAGGAATAGAGTTTCTTTTTCTTCCTTTAATTTTCTTATTAATTCTAAAGACCATGTTGGCAGGATTTGGTCTCTTACGCAACATTTTCCAGATTCTGTCATTAATCATCGAGGCAGCATGTCGTCTGGGCCACTGGGTCGCTATATTGGGATCAAGTGACTTTCTATTGGATAATTATAGGACTTCAGGTTGGTAATTGATTCATTGCTGACTAAGCCAAATAAAAATATGATGTTGACTCATGCAAATTGGGATTAGAATTTCTAGTCTCTGGAATCCCTTGAAGAAAATGTATCAGATCCCATTTGACTGACTAATCAACTCTAAAGTCTTTAACCTCAATATGGAAATTTTATTTTATGCTTAAAAATAGTTGTTATGCTTATCATTTATTTTTTATAATTTCTCCATAAAAATTTCAGTAAGTTTTTACAAAAATTATTGATAATTTTCTAATTGTAACTTAAATTGTTTTGAGATTTTCCATTTATAGGGAAATTGTTTTGAGATTTCCCATTTTCAGGGAAATTTCTTTTTTTCAGCATTTTTCAGTAAAACCCTTCTATTTCATATGAATCCTCTTTGTGATGAATTATTATAAAGATTTTATTAATAATCCATAAGACTATTGTAAAGTGCTATACAATATAATTAACTCCATAACCATTTAATTTGTTTGTGGATTGACTTAAGGTAAAATTTGGCATAAGTCTCACAGAGCCGCCACCCAAAAATAGTTATTGTGAAATTAATTTTGTAATTATAGTTATGAATTATAATTACAAATTTTTATAGAAAATGTAATTTTTTAAATTATAAGTAATAATAATTATTCATTATCAATTTGTAGTTTTATACGTCCAAAGCTCGATAAATTAGCTATCCAATATCTGGAAAAAAAAATTAATACACACACACATCTATAAAATAATAATTAATTATAAATTAGTCACAATAAGTATTAGCTATGAATGCACCTCCTTTAAATTTGATCAGATTAATTTCATAGCTAAAATTTTTATTTTTTAACATCAATTATGAACTATCACAATTGATGCTCTTGTAGTGAGCAATGTCCTATGATGTCTTGAGTTAATGTTTGAACACCAACTACTAAATATTGAAGTAACCCACGTCGGTGCATCTATATGCCCCCAAAACAGTAAAAACATTGACTCAAATGATTTTCTGTAGCAAAAATATGACTGACATGCTCAAATCTTATAAAAAAAATTAAAAATGTTTTTCTCTTCATTTTTTTTTTTTAATTTTCTAACTTTTTTAACACATTTTCAAAAAATACTTATAAAAGATAAAAAATATTTCAACAACGCAGAACACATGAAAACGAAATATTTTAATGTATATCCCGTGGGTGTGGGGTGGAGATATTTTTATCATGATTAGAAACTAAATATAGAATCTGGTGATCTTCTGTCCAATCTCAACAGATTCACCATATCCAACTAAGAATGTGATTTATTCTTTCCTAGAATGAATGGGAAGAACAGTTAAAGAAAACTATAGAATAAATGGAAAGTTCAGTTATAGTCGCAGTCGTCTTTATTAGCCGTACTACAATAGAAGAAAATATTTGGAAGTAAGAAAATGATTTCCCATGTCTAAGTTTTCCCTGAAAGCAATGAGTGAGATTATCTTAGTGTTTTGGCCAAGATAAGAATGTCTATAGAGTCATTATATAGTTCTTGAATTTAGTATATAATTTTCTAATATTATAAGTACACTAAAGTTCCCATGTAGAGAACAGATATTTATATACACATGCATATGTACATATATATAGAGAGACATGCATACATACATACATGCTCGTACATATATATGTATATGAGTACATATATATCTGTCTGTACAAGAGGTCAAAGTAGATGGTGATACCAAGGTATAATCAAGCTCCTCCAAAAGCTTCTCACCAAATTCATCTACTCTAAGCTCTGTATTACAACCCAGTTTTTGCAGGCTGATGCCATTCAAGAATGATGCTAGAGTACCAAAAAGAAAAAGATCTTCTATAAATAATGGGCTCTATCTCAGGCCTTTGCACCTGCAAGAACAAGATCCAATTCAGGAAGTTATTCATGAGTTCAACATGAAAAAGTATCATCAACAAAATGGAAGAGCAGAACATGCCAAAGAAGATTAAATTGATGAAAATTCCTTGCATCTGCACCGAAATTCAGGAAGAAAATTGCCATAACCTTAACTATTTTCTCCACTTAGTCTCACTGAGCAATTTTTATATGTCAAAAAATCATAGTCAGTCACTGGCAAAAGATCCTAAATTATATCGTCACCTTACTTTCGTATTTTTGAGCATTGAAGCATGAGCAACAGTGATCAGTAAAAATAATAGAATATATTATTCCACAAGATCCATGAAAGTGGAAGAACCTATGAATGCAAGAGCAACAAAAGCAGCCAGAACAAAATTGATTAAACTTAGATTTGAAACCTTAATAGCAACATCCAGGCCAGATGACCTGAGTGTAGCTCGATAAACTTGACCCAAGCTTGCAGCTGCAATTGTCTCTGATGAAATTTTGCCGAAAACAGCCTCAAGAGGTTGGACGAGTTCCTCCTCTATGATGTCAAAAGCTACCTACACCACTCTGATGATGGGCTGCTCAATTAAAATAATATGAAAGATATCCATCATCAAAAAGATGACCAGGTACCTGATTGGGAAAAGGAGGAACATCATCTTGAAGGATGCAAAGTTCATTCATGTAATCCTCTCAAATAATATCTGGCCTATTAGCAAGCACCTTTTTGAAAAGAACAGTGAACCCATAAGTTGGTTAGGGATAGGCATGCGAAAGAAGAAAAAAAAATGCTTCAAAGGCAAAGCACTAGCAAGTCAGATAGGAGTTTAAATCAGAGAATTAATCCCTGAATAAAAGGCAGTGTGGTTTCATTTAAGAGAAAAAAGAAATAAAACTATCACAGCACCATTAGAAGCCATGGTTCTCCAATACACACCATTCCCCACCCCCAAAGAAAAGGCAAAGAGCAAGTAAATAAAGAGCTATTCAGATCCACATGACGAGCATTATTTGACTCATGAGTTACAGAAAAAGGAGGCAACTGGTAGAAAGAGC
>JACGDI010005832.1:962529-1008931 GCA_014898725.1 Jacaranda copaia
ATATATTATTGATCGACAAATCCTATAATGCTTTCTATTTTTAATTTAAACCCCAACAATTAAGGTGATTTTAGGTTGATATAGCTATCATTAGATGATCTTGGAGATACAAATTTAGTCCACGAGTCAAGATCATGCAAAATTAAATAGCTTTTGTTAAGAACTATAGGACCTCAAAAAGTAAATCTGATTAAGTCATATCTACCTTTTTATCACATATGTTCCACCAATCTACTTACTTGCCTAAATATTTTTAGCTTTTAGGATAATTTATAAAAGTCACAGGGTGGCAATCTTTTACATATCTTGATGACTATATGAAAGAATAGATTAATATAATTATTTATTCTAACTTTAGACACATGAAAAAGTAATATTAAAAAATTAACAAAAGAAGGAAACAAAAGGAGATAAGAAAAAAAGTATTTTAATATTAATCTCTAGCTTGTTAGCCTAACCATTGGGAATTCATTCCTATAAATAGAGCATAAAGCCATCAAACTCTAATTAGTTAAGCTAAGATATAGGAGACAACATCTACAAAATGACATGCTTTGATTTGAGATTTGCCTTTCTCTTTTTTATTAACATTGTGAAATCACATAAGGCCATGCCATGGGAATGGGATCCATTTGATGCAATAGCTGATCTCACTTTGATGAAGTTTTGGGTTCTTGTCATTCTCCTCTTGATCTTTTCCTTTGTTTCTATTGGATTCTGGTTGGCCACTCCAAATACTGTGGGAACTGTCCGGTTGCAAATTAAGAATTTCTCTTTGTCTTCAATTATTTTATTCATGGCTTCAGTGTTTTTACCACAGATTTTTTTTTGGTATATTTTTCCAATATTTATCTTACTCTTTTTGTACTCTACTTTTATTTTCAACGTATTCAGAAATTTTTTTCTTTGGATACAACTTATGCTTTCGACAGTACCCAGTTTAAATATATTTATTACTACTACCGATGCAAACAACATTGAGTTGCCCGATGTGGAACAAGAATCCGAGGGAGCAAATCTTGGAGATGATGGAGGACAGGTTTAAGCCATAATTGAATGCTATTTCCTTGGTTGCATAGAAAAAGGTTTAACCGTTTAAGCATTTAAGTTTGTTTCAGTGTAGAAATGGATGTCAACTTTTTTATATCGTGTGAAGCTGTAATTGGAAGTTCTTAATGCTAGCTTCTTCTATTGAAAATATGTCATTAAGTTTCACTTTTTGTACCTAATCCTTTTCGGTCAAAATCTTACTCTAACGCCTGACTTTCTCCAAATGGAATATGATTAAGTCTGATAGCAAGCAAATCAAATCCACTCGCTACGAGCCCATTGCCTTGAATCCCTTGAGATGAAGAGGAGAGACTTTGATGAGTAAAAAAAAAAAGTCTTGTGCTTTGGTAAAATTGATTACGACTATGTTTTCGAATGATCTCTCTCTTTAACTATCTATAAATTTATTAAGAGAAAAGTGAAATGTCACGTATATTATTCAGCTTTTGTTCTGCTTTTATGGTGAACAAGATATTTCAATTAATCATTAATAAATTTATTAAGAGAAAAGTGAAATGTCACGATATATTATTCAGCTTTTATTCTACTTTTATGGTGAACAAGATATTTCAATTAATCATTAATAATCACTTTTCTTATGTTTAAAATTCAAGATTTGAATCCAAAAAATTTTAGGTGTGCGTGAGTCAATTAAGAAAACAAAGCAAAACTAATCAAATCTGCTTCACTAATATTTTCAATTATATCGATCTAATTCAATTAAATTTGTGCTGGCCAATTATTTTTTAAGTCAAGTTGCAGTTCAACTTCTCCTATTCAAATGGCTGACAAGCACTAGGCAATCTTTTGTTCAATTTTTATATTTAATAGATTATGTATTTATTTTACATAAAGTAAGAATGTGATTGAGTGAGATTATAAGTTTCTCAAAATCTTTTATAAGATGTGTGAAAATTTATAAAATGTTAAAAAAAAAGCTTATAAACTCTTAAAATACGATGTTACAAGCTTTTAAACCTTTTTTAAAAAAGTCAGAATCGAGTTCTAGCTATTTTTAAGATTTTAACAAACTTCTTTAATTTTAATTATGTTAATTACAAAATTACTATTATCAACACCTTATAAGCTTCAAAATCTTATTTTATCCAAATACTTTAAGAATTTATTGTTTTTTTGAAAAAAAAATTAGTATCTTATAAGCGCCAAAAACATCTTATAAGATATAGAACCTTATAATACCTTTTAAATAAGTTCAGGCAAATGAACTCTAAATGTATTTTTACCAAAGTTGACTATAGTCTATAGACCCTTGATATATTTTTAATATTTTTGGAATTATATCGCAATTTAGAGGTCCACTATCATTTCCTCACAGTTTCTTTCTTCATTCATCTTTTTTACATTTGTAGTTCTTTTAAGCTAAGCTAAAGTTAAAGTAGGTTGTACAAACCTTTTATGCACTTTTTCTTTAACTAGAAGTTCACAATTATTTATTTGTAGTATTTTCTAAAACACCCCTTTATTTCAGCTTTTAAATTTATGAAACTAAGAGTCAAAGGTTTCCAAAATATGATTAATTCATCATCTCCAAATAATCACATACATTGGGTTGATTGGATTTTATGCGAGGATTTTAGCATTTATAAATTGCAAAAAGTTATAATTTATTATAAATTTTGTATAATGAATGATGATAATTTATCATTCTACCAAACTATACACTATGTTCAAAATTCTAGATTATGTATAATGAATTTATAAGAAAAAGAATTTCTTTTTCTATATTAAATAGAATTACATACCAAAAGTTATAAATTATAAATACGAGAGAACAACTCAAATGAAGTAAAATTTTTGATAAATTTTCATGGTTATTGTACGTTCGCATTTTGTATAAATAAAAATCCCCTATGTTACACAATTTCTTTCTTTATATAAAATTTGAAAGGTAATTATACAAAAGCGCATTTTTTGCTGCACCATTCCCACCCACCGTCCGCCAAGAATCGTGTTGGCCCAACGAATGTGTACTTGACAATATAAACCAAAAGAGTGCTTTTGTTTACAAATTACGACTCTGACACATATTTGAAAAAATATTTTTTTAAGTATAAAAAATATAAACCATCTAAATTTTTAATTTTTATTGATATTTTAATTATTTTTTTCAAATAAAATATTCAAATACATATTATTTTTATTTTCAAAATTACAACTAACACTAATGAAAGTCTATCAAGTGTTTAAATTGTTGGGAAGAGGCCCAGCATTCGTGGCCAGCCCACTAGATAGTCCAACGCACAATTGATTGGGCAAGCTGAAGCTTGGGCATGTGAATTGCCTGTCAATAATAGGGTATTGCCATATTTAAATTCATATTTTAATATATTTACATAATTAATTGTTATATTCTATTTAATTCCTAAAATACTTAAAATACTTAAATAATATAATCTAAATTAGACCCTGCTCCAGGCTGTAAATGAGTATGGTTTTACCCTATCAAAACCCACAACAACAATATATTACCCAGATCCAGATCACCCAACAACTCTATATTATACCTAGACCAATGCCTAAGTCCAATAAAAAATTTTAAATAGACCTGGGTAGGATTTCTACCATTAAATATTCTTTTATCCTAAATATTTTAGATCAATAAAATATAAAGGTCTAAATTAATCTAAAATAAGAACAGTTAAAAATTATCAAATTCTCAAAACATCTCCGCCACTGACTGACGGCCGCCTGCGCCTCGTCTCCACAACTGCACGTCGTCTTAATTTTCTTTTTTTTCAGGAAAAACACTAAATCAAGGGGCGGCAGCAAATATTAAACTACAAGAACTCAGGGTGACGGCTATCAATCTTTCCCACAGGCCGTCTTCTCTACTCTGTATGTAAATTCAGGTACTTCCTGAAGGGTTTTCCGTTCTTGTTTATGTTTACTTGCTGTCTTTTATTTTCTTTCCTCGGTATCTCCTTTTGTTTTTTTCATTTTGTAAATTATTTTTAGCATTAGAACACAGATGCACTGTATTTTTGTGTTTTGTTTTTAAAGATCGTTTCCGACCCTTTTGGATCAGAGTTGGATCTTGAAATTTTGTGAAGATTTTCTGGGTTTTTGACTTTGTTTATTGAGTCATTTGCATTTTTATGTTTGTTTTGTTTGTTTGACTGATCGATCTTACAAGTTTGGGAGTCTAACATGATTTTCTTCTTCTCCTTTTTTTTTTTTGTCGTGGGCTGTGAATCTTTTTTATGGATTGATAACAAAGAATTCTTTTTTAAGAAAGAAAAAGTGAAATTCTTGAAGGCTGATTATTTATTCTTGGTCGAATGAGTTGTTGTGGCGTACATCTTTAGAATGCTGATTTGAGTCTTTTGATACATTTGACCATTGTTGTGGTTTCTTGTTCTTTTGAGAGATCTTGATGTAGAATTTGTGGGGTTTTGTGGGTTAAGATTAAAAATAAGGAACTTCAGTATTCTTATTCTTCTTCTTTTTAACTTTTGTTTTTTTCAGTCCATTAGCAATGACAAATTAGCAATTCTACTGTGCAGGCACGCAGCAGAACCTGCCAACACCAGCAGCAGCAGCAGCAAGGAAAAAAAAAAGAAACAGAAAAAAGAAAGAAGAAAGAAGAAGAAGAAGAAGAGAGAGAGGTGGGTTGGGCCCAGGCCCAACCGAAAAATGTTGGGTCTGGACAGCAGGCCCAATACACAGACTCAATGGGTAATGGGTAAAAAATGGGTTTTCTTTTTGGGTATTCTTTGGGTATGGGCTTGACCCTACCCATTTACAAACCTGCCCTATTCTATCAAACCCAAGATCCATTGGATTTACCGTTGGTTCTAGTTTATTAAACCAAATTTTTTGATTGTGTTTTGACTTAACTAAATTTTTCATTTTTTCCAAATTTTTTTATTATCAATTAAAATGCTAAAACTGTATAATATTTAAATACTAGAGTAATTTATTAATATTAATTAATTTTTTTCTGCATATTTTAAAAAAGTTAACTCAATTTTTTAAATTCAAAAAGAATATACATTTAATTTTAGTCATTTAATTTTTAATTTAGTTAATTTACATATTTAATTTTTTGTATATTAAATAAATAAGAACCACAAGAATAAATATCACTTTTCTCTCTCTTCCTCATATTATGTTTTTTTTCTCTCTCTATTTCTTCTCTAAGATATTATTTTTTCTTTCTTTAGCTTTATTCTTTTTATTTTTTTAAAATATTATTATTTTATGTAATATCTTCAATCAAATATATGTAAATAGCATAAAAAAATTATGCTATTACATTTAGTAAGTATTTTAAATATAAATAAAAAAGGAAAAGGCCTTATTTTATTTGGATTGTTTTATTAATGTGTTTGCTAAAAAATGTAATTTAATACATTGATTGAATAATTTAATGTATTTATTATTAAATTAATTTTGTAAATTTATTAAAAATTAATTATTGGGTACATTAATATGTGTTAGTAAACAATTCTTGATTTCATGTATCTATTTTGTATGATTTAAAAAAATTCAAATAGTCAGTGACGATAAAGGCATGTTTGTAGGCCTTTTGTAGCATAATAATTGAATAAATTACTGGCACTTTGCTTATATAACAAAGTGTACATTTATTAAAAATTGCTTCCTAGATTTGACAAAAATGGTAAGCAAATAAAGTTTTATGTGTAAAAAAAATTAAAGTTAGAAAAGAGGGAGTTGGAATATGGGTATTTTTTGGATATTAGGTATTTTTTGGATATTAGGTATTTTATGGATATAAACCATATCTTTACCCACTCCATTTTTCTTAATGGGTTTGGGTAAGATTCGAATATCATATTTATTTATTATATATAAATATAAGTATTATACTATTTTCATGAATATGAGTAGGGTAAAATCCGACCCATTAATAGGGCTACATAAGAGAAAATATGATAGATTTGAATTCGTATTCTCCAAATCAAAAGCTAATGAGTTTATTAATTTCTTTATTTTTTTTTCTTTATTTTATTATTTCCACCAACACACTCGTTATGCATTTCATTCAAAGATGTATGGTAAGTGAATTAATTTCCAAATTTAGTAAAATATTTGAGTAAAAATTAATTCAAGCTTAGACTGAAGCTCATTGTGGTAGAGCTCTAGCTTGAAAGCACCCAAGCCTTTAATTCTTTTGTTGTTTTTTATATTGTAAAATATACTATAATATTATTGTCAGTAATGATAGTATTTGGTATTATTAGCAATAACAAATATAATGATAGTGAAAATTTAATATGTGGTGTAATTTACTGTGATAATATTATAATAAGTGAGGTATGAAATATAGTTAATGATACTGATAATTGTATCTAAAATATCTAAACTATGGTAATGTATGCATGGAAAGTGGAAACTATATAAATTTGTAAGGTGAACTCAAGCTACTTCTCATAATAATTTAACATTACTATAACCAAGAACCATATTACTAATTTCAATTTGTATTTTAATTTTATATGAAAATATTTAACAAAAAATAATTAAAAATAAACAATAATACTAATAAAAAGAACATTACGCTTCGAATATTAAATTCAATTATTGAATATATGCATATCTATATTAAGAATTCGTCACAAATTAAAATTGAACAAAATATCACTCGACCACAATAAAAAATAAAAAAAACACTACGTTTGTTTAAGAATTTTTATGGGAAAAAAAATAAAATGTTGGGAATAATTGTTTTGGTTATTAGTTGACAAGAAAAGTACTAAGAAAAAGAAATTTGAAGAAAAATGTAGGATCATTTAGGAAAAGTTATTTTTCTTGTGAAGAGATGGGGAGAGTGAGGAAAGTTTTTTTTGAACGATGAAACAAACTTGAAATTTTGATTTAACTTTTTATCTGGTTTAAGAATTTTCACTAGAATCTTGTTTGGTCTGGTTTGTTTATGTTTTCAAATTTAATTTTTATTTTCAATATTTTTAAAATTAAAACAGTTAGCTAAAGAAAATGAATTGAAAATAAGTTTGTATTTAGATAGTAAGTTGGAAAAGTAATAATTATACAGGAAATTGTAGATTGTAGGTGAAGAAAGATAGTAATAATGAAAAAGAGAGAGAAGATATAAAGGTTATTTGGAGAAAATATTTAGATTATTAAAAAATGTGTTTTAATATGAAAATGAGTTGGAATATAAGTAAAAATTGTGATAAGTTATTGATAATTCATTTTCAAATAGTGAAAATGAGTTAAAATAAATTTGAAAACATAAGGATATGTTTGGTTTTATTTTTATTTTTAATTTTTATTTCTATTTTTTTAGAATTTGGAAAGTTAGTTAGTGAAAATAAATTAAAAATGAGTTTGTATTTAGATAGATTGTTGGAAAAATAATTGTTATGTAGGTGGAAAGAAATAGAAAGAGAAGATATATAGGTTGTTGGGGAATGTATTTTGAAAATGAAAACAAAAGTAACGTTAGGTGAAAATGTATAAAAATTAATATGTTTTTATTATCAAACAGTAAAAAACATGAAAAGAGGGCATAAAAATAAAACCAAACGGGCCCTAAACATACCAACCCAGCATTGGTCAGTCACATGTGGAGTGTTTATATTAGTCTTGCAATTAATTAGAGGGTGTTTGGTTAATCATATTTAAAAATTAAAAAGTCTTATAAGTTTCTACATTTTATAAAATATTTTTAGAGCTTATAAAATATTATATTCATTTAAAAAAATAAGTTCTTAAAGTGCTCGGATAAAATAATATTTTGAAACTTATAAAATGTTAGTAATAATATTTTTGTAATTAATATTATTAAAATTAAGTTAGCTTGTTAAAATATTCAAAATAGGTTGAGTGGTGCTCTTTGCTTTTTTAAAAATAGTTTATAAGCTCCCAACATCTTATTTTAAAAATATATAAACTCTTTTTTTAAAAAAAAACTATCAAACAGTTTTTTATATCTTACCAGCTTTCAAGCATCTTACAAAATATTTTAAAGAGCTTATAAGCTCACCAAAACATCCTCTTAAGTAGAAAATCGAAAGACAAAAAAAAAACTACCCCTTAAATTACACATAAATCCAACAACAAATGCTTGGTTTATAACTTTATTTTGGTGTCGGTAATGATAGATTTCAACCATCATTTATGGTACATGGCTGGTCTTCCTAATCAGCTATTCGAAGTGTTGCCCCTTGTGCTTCCTGAAGCTTTGGCATTATGTATGACTTCTAGATGGATCTGTTGTCACAATAGATTTTGTGAAAAGGTTGAGAAGTGTATTGTTTTGGATTACAGGCCTGATAGATTTCAACCATCACTTATGACCCTTAAATTTCTGTAATGTGGAGTACCCAGATAATTTTGTGTGAAATGATATTTAATATTGATCGATTTATGCCATCTATAGTGTTCTGACTTTGAAGGCTGATTCTTATGACAAAAATTTACATTTTTTGCAGAGATTAAAAAAAAAAAAAAACTTTATTTTGGTGGTTGATGAGTGATATTGTATGAAAATAGAGTCGTTATTTTCAAAAGTAAGCAAAATAGATTGAACTTATACTTTTAGAATGCTTTTATACACAATTAGAGCCCGTAAATTTTTTTACGAATGTTTCCATATTTCATTTTTACTTTGAAAATTGGTATTTATAGTGACCGAGTACTTAATAGGCTTTGATTCACTTATATTTGAGTGCCCATCTTGATTGACTTAATTTATTGAGTTCATTGAGCCCTTAATTATTTGTTTATCTATTTTTTACTTCAAAATTTTGAACATCGACAATGACTAAGAGGGTGTTTGGTCTAATTTATTTTAAATATTTTATAAACTCCTACATCTTATAAGAAGTTTTTAAAGCTTATAAGATGTTAGATCTTATTTTTAAAATAAGTTGTTAAAATGTTTGGATAAAATAAAATCTTTGAGTTTATAAGATGTTAATAATATCAAATTTATAATAAAAATAATTCAAATGAAGGAGATTGTTAAAATCTTAAAAATAAATTAAGATTTTTTTATTTTTTTAAAAGAGTTTATAAGCTCTTAACATCTTATTTTGGGAGACTCTTAAGTCTCCTATTTGTATTTCTAGGAGATATCTTGCTTAATGTTTCACATCCTCCAAATAACTTAGTCAAATTTTGCCAATTTTTTATTTCTAAGAATTAACCTTCTTTGTTGAGACAAGATGTATTCCCACATTAATATTTCACCTTTTTTTTATTACTTTATTCCCTCATTTGTATTTTCTAACTCTTTAGAATTAGTAAAAATTTATTTGACAAAATTTTATTGGAAGTGAGAAATGTTTAATTTAGTTTTGAGAGCAAAATGTTGGACAGTGGAATCAAATTCAAATCAAAGTTTATGGATCTGATAGAAGTCGACGACAGAATCGTGGGCCACCCCATGAAAATATTATCTTTTTAAATAATTATTTTTTCATATTTAAGATATTTTGGATGATAAGTATTTTTAAATTTATATGGTGAGTTTAACGAATTCAACCCATCAATTTTCAGGTCGAAAACAATTTGGGTATGAGGTTCATAAAAAATTTGATGGGTCTCGAATTTTATCCTCTCCTAAATAAGCCGCACGTGGCATCACGGACGGACGGACCGACCCAATTCAAGAATTAGTGCCATCACGTGCCAAATTTTGACCCGTAAGGGAGGAATCTTCCGGGGGATTACCCAAAGCTGGAATTTATTTTGGTACTTTTCTATTCACTCATGTGGCAATTCAATCGATCATATTCATAATCTTTTATAAAAAAGTTACAAATAAATAAATGGAGTGTCATATTTCTTTTTAAAAAAATATATATAATCTCCCTAAAATGCTCTCATCGTTAATTCGTTTCATATCTTATTATTATAATTTATGCAGAGCAATTCTCATTTATAATTCACTATTGTCATTCTATAATTTAACTGCTTTCATTTTATAATCCCACGCTTGTTGACTTTGTTAACAGTATCCTACGAATTTAAATAATGCATTTGAAATATTAAAGATTATAATAATATATTAAAAAAGTAAATGAATATTTTGTTTGTTTCATACCATAAAAAAATTAGTATAGGCTTCGAGTGTACCAAAATTACAACTTCTAATAATTTATGAACTAATTGTTTTTATTGTAGAAACATTTTCATTTAGGCATTTTGACAATACTATAATAATATATTCATTTATTAAATAATAATTATAATTTCATAATACTGAAAGACTTACGTACTTTCATTTGAAAAAGATTATACTGTTTATCGTTTGTTTACCATTATCATTGTAGAAACTAAAGACCCACATGTACGGGGAGCAAAATAACTAAGCAAAACATGGAAATTTCACATTTCATCAATATATTTCTGGTTGGGTCATAGTTAATTAATTGATCAATCTAGAAAAAAAGGTCATTTTAAAGGCTTGTCTAAAGTTTGTCCCAAATTGCTCATTGGTTGTCTATAGTTTGGGCCAATAGCGCGTTGAAAATCCTAGCAAAAAGATTAATAAATTGATAAAATATACTTGATAGAGACATACATTCAATAGGGGACGTTTGGTTTCATTCTCACAGCTTATTTTTATTTTAAAGTAAAAATATATAGTGAAAAGTTAGTTAGAAAAAATAAATTTGAAAATGAGTTATATTTGAATGTGTTGTTTAAAATTATACATTTATATATGCAAGAAAATAAGATGTAATTAGATGTTGGATGTTTTGTATTAAAAGTTGTGTAATTTTTTTATTTGAATTGATGACGTGATGCGTGATTTTTTAAAAAAATAATATTATAATTTATATGTAAATTTGAATTTGAATGTATAATATTTTTATTGTAAATAATGTATAAAAATATTGAGAAGATAAAAAATAATTAACATAATGATAAGGCTTGAAAAATGAATGAAAATAATAGAGAATATAATAAAAAATATCTTGAAAATAAAAATAATTAAAAAAATAATGTAAATAGTAATTATTTTTTATTTTTATTTTTAGATAAAAAAAAAGTAGGCTGTGAAAATGAAATCAAATGGCCCAAAAGCGGCCCGCCATGACCGACCTATAACTTAAGTTGCCCGATGTGGGGCCACCGTGAGAAACCAATCAAGAAGTGAGTGAGTAGAATTGAGAAACCACGTAAGACAGCGGGCACTTGGGAATTTATACTCTATATATATGTGGCCACAAACAACCAAACAACCAGAGGTTAGGGAGTCAATACAACATATACATCATCTCACAAATGAGGTACTTTGATTTGAGATATGTTTTTCTCTTACTTATCAATATTGTGAAATCACATACAGCAGCCATGCCATGGGAATGGGATCCATTTGATCTGGCCAGGGATCTTACTTGGATGAAGTTGTGGCTCCTTACTATTTTCTTCTTTATCTTCTCTTTTATTTCTGTTGGAATTCCATTAACTTCGCCAAATGTTGTTGGCTACTTTAGAGTGCAAATCAGAAATTTTTCTGCTTTTTTTGCAATATCTTTTTTTATATCATTATTCATTTCACAAATTTTCTTCTGGTATCTCTATCCCATAACATTGTTACTTTTTTTATATTATAATTGTATTTTTAATGCGTTCAAAAGTTTTACAGTTTGGGTGCAGACTGTGCTCTCTTTATTACCTAACTTAGTAATATTTATAACTACAATTAATAATAATGCTGAGCCCAACGAAGAGTTGCATGAGAAGGAAGATCACGAGAGATTAAATTCTGAAGAGAACGGACAACAAGTTTAGGGTACAAGAGAAACTGCTTAGTTAATGAAAAATGGAAGTTTCTCAAATTATATTTCATGTGCCTTTTGTATCATACGGTATTTTGTTCAAAAATGTTGAGGTATTAGTTGATACCTTTTATTGTATTCATCTTATAATTATGCTGTTTTTTTTTTTTTCTTTTAAGGTAAAGTAAGTTGTTATGAACAATAAAATGCAATAGTCACTTATTCATTTATTTCTATGTAAATTCATTGTCATGATCCAATTTATCACTTAATTCAGTTAATAGAAATATTATATGATGCAATAAATTAATCGTCCTGATATTTGGAACGATCCAAAGGTACAAGTCTGCGGCTAATGAAGAATCTCCAAGCTTGCAAAGTCACCTCAATTTTAGGCTATACTTGAACTTTGAATTTAATAGATAAAAAATAAAAGAAAAGAAAAGAAAAGCATCTAAGTTCTAGCCTAAAACATAAAGTTACGTTAAATATGTAGCTCCTAAAGGATGCAAATCACGTGCATCTCACGGATCAACTAAATTAAATAGTGTATTTTTTAACACCAAGTTTGACCGTGCTCATAAATGTGATATATTTTTTATTAGTCATTTGTGTCCATGTGCACTTATCATGCAACTGGCATATCATCCTTTTTCTTTCATTCTTTTTTCTTTTTAATTATTTTTATATACGCACATCTAAAAAATTTAAAATTTGTACTTTAAATTTTACAGATATATGTGTGAACATAATTACAATGGATCAATTGATTAGTGGTGGCATAGTATGTTTATTCGTTGATAATCTTTTTAACAGCAAAAAAAAAAAAACCAAAAACCATTTCATATATTTTTCTAGGTGATTGTTAACAATAAAACAAGTTGAAATCATATGCAACAATATTGGATTATATAAAACTTGAAAAGTCAATGCATAGCTTCAATTATCATTATATCTTATCTTATACTATTAAAGAGGAATTCCGGTCCACGTATTTCCAAGCAACGAGCATCACATCAGGCGCCACAAAAGGCAAAGTACAACTCGTACACAAGAATGCACAACTGGTTAAAGCTGCGATCTTCTCCACTGCACCCCATTTTCGTGCAACCCTTCAACATCACCACCACACCCCTTGCATGAAATCTGAACAAAAGCCCAACTCGAAATCAGCCCAATCTTGGAAATCCGTACCCGTATACTGTGCATACACCTGTTTGAGTTTTATTGATTTTGTTCACACGCATTGAGCAAAGTATGGAGTTGATTTGCTCGAACTGTTTATACGTTTCTGCATCTTCGTCGTTGCTGTCACCGGTGATTAGTTCTCGAAAAAGCCACCGGAATTTTGTGAAGTCGAATACGAATTATTCAGCTAAGAGAAAAGGTAGAAGAGTGGTTAGAATTCGATCTCAGAAAAGCGGTTCATTAGTACAACTAGTCAACCCCCTGAGTACCAGCGGTAACAGCGCGTTGGAGCAGCTGGATATTGAACGGGGAGTTTGTGTTCCCTTCCGGAAGTACACTCCTGAATCAGTACGTGGTTACTTTTTTTTTTTTTTTAATCTGTTATTGTCGATTTTCCTTTCGCTTTTGTGAATTTATTTATTTTGTGTTGGCGTATTCATTGGTGGAAGGTGGTACTGGAAGCATAAATTATAGCTATATGGCTTGTAATTGTGCCTATGGTCTAAGTTCGCTCTTTCAGATTCTGAATTTGCATTTGCTGGGAAACTAATTGAGCAAAAGAAACATCGAATACGTTTTGCTTCAGATTATGCTAGTCTTGCATGCGCTTTCTTTTCCTTTATCGAATGCTTTCATCTCCATCACTATTCGTAGTTATTCTATTCATGTATAGCTTTTCTATAGTTGATCATTTTTTGGTTACTTATGTAGGTGAGGAATAAAGTACTGGAGTCAAGAGGTGCGATATTGTCATTAATTGGTAGAGGAGTGGAAATTGTATGGAATTTAGGACTCTATTGGTCTGCATTGATGTATGATTGTTTTGTGGGTCGGGATGAAGAAGTTGTTCCTTTCCGTGCTCGCCAACTGAGGAATCTCCTGTGTGACTTAGGCCCTTCTTTCATCAAAGCTGGGCAGGTTTTTCCTTTTTTTCTAGGTTCCAAATGCATAAATTTATGGTGGGGTGAACACATTATTTTTCCTCACAACATGTTATTAATTAGAATTTGGATGACTTGGGAAAAGAAGAGAAAAGAAAATGTGGAGGAATATTATTGTTCAGGATTGTTTAATGAAATAATGCCGGACTAAAAAGAAACATGATTTTGAAAGTGGTACATAACTTCAAAGAGCAGAGAAAAACAGATAATGTTGAATAATGCTATTGTGTTGAAGATTATTGAAAAATTGCTGCTCTTTCTACCAGTTGCCTCCTTTTTCTGTAACTCATGAGTCAAATAATGCTCATCATGTGGATCTGAATAGCTCTTTATTTATTTGCTTTTTGCTTTTTCTTTGGGGTTAGGGAGTGGTGTGTATTAGAGAACCTTGGCTTCTGATGATGCTGTGATAGTTTTATTTCTTTTTTCTCTTGAACGTAACCACACTGCCTTTTATTCGGGGATTTATTCTCTTATTTAAACTCCTATCTGACTTGCCCTTGCTTTGCTTTTGAAGCATTTTTTTCATTCTTTGATATGCTATCCCTAACCAACTTATGGGTTCACTTTTCCTTTCAAAAAGGTGCTTGCTAATAGGCCAGATATTATTAGAGAGGATTATATGAATGAACTTTGCATCCTTCAAGATGATGTTCCTCCTTTTCCCAATCAGGTACCTGGTTATCTTTTTGATGATGCACATCTTTCATATTATCTTAATTGACCATCCCATCATTAGAGTGGTGTAGGTAGCTTTTGACATCATAGAGGAGGAACTTGGCCAACCTCTTGAGGCTGTTTTCAGCAAAATTTCATCAGAGACAATTGCAGCTGCAAGTTTGGGTCAAGTTTATCAAGCTACACTCAGGTCATCTGGACAGGATGTTGCTATTAAGGTTTCAAATCTAAGTTTAATCAATTTTGTTCTGGCTGCTTGTGTTGCTCTTACATTTTGTAGGTTCTTCCACTTTTATGGATCTTGTCGAATATTATATTCTAATTTTTTTACTGATCACAGTTGCTCATGCTTCTATGTTCAAAAATACAAAAGTAAGGTGACAATATAATTTAGGATTTTTTGCTAGTGACTAACTATGATTTTTTGACATGTAAAAATTGCACAGTGATGCTAAGTGGAGAAAATAGTTAAGGCTATGACAAAATTTTCTTCCTGAATTTCAGTGCAGATGTAAAGAAATTTTCATCAAAGTTCCTTAACGTTGTGTCTTGTTTGATTAAACGCAAAAGTTCATTTATGGTGTAAAATGGGTTTTGCCTGAGCAGTATATTATTTGCCATCCTTTCATGTTTTAATCACTTTCACAAGGAATTGTGTTCTCTGGAATATACCTAGGGGTTATAAAACATGGTTCTCTTGGCTATTTAATCTTCTTTGGCATGTTTTGCTCTTCCATTTTGTTGATCATACTTTTTCATGTTGAACTCATGAATAATTTCCTGAATTTGATCTTTTTCTTGCAGGTGCAAAGGCCTGAGATAGAGCCCATTATTTATAGAGATCTGTTTCTTTTTCGTACTCTAGCATCATTCTTGAATGGCATCAGCCTGCAAAAACTGGGTTGTAATGCAGAGCTTATAGTTGATGAATTTGGTGAGAAACTTTTGGAGGAGCTTGATTATACCTTGGTATCACCATCTACTCTTACATCTTGTAGAGACATACATATACACTTAAATATAAGTGCATGTATGTATGTATGTATGCAAGCCTCTCTCTCTTTCTCTCTATATATATGTATATGTACATATGCATGTGTATATAAATAACTGTTCTCTACGTAGGAAGCCCGTAACATTGAAGATTTTCTGGAGAATTTCAAGGACGACCCTACAGTTAAAATTCCTTGTGTTTATAAGCAGCTCTCTGGTTCACGTGTTCTAGTGATGGAGTGGATTGATGGAATTCGATGCACAAATCCTCAGGTTTGAATGTCAATCAACTTTAACAAAGTAAGCAGCTGCATGTATATCTGACAACGGTCCATCATTAATACAGGCTATCAAGGATGAAGGAATTGATGTAAATGGATTTTTGACTGTTGGAGTGAGCGCTGCCTTGAGACAGTTGCTAGAGTTTGGTCTATTTCACGGGGACCCACACCCTGGTAATATCTTTGCCATGCGTGACGGACGTATTGCTTATGTAGATTTTGGGAATGTGGCTGTTCTCAGTCAGGTAATTAGACAGTAGCAATATTGAACGATTAATTGTTAATAATGTAATTATGCTTTTCTACTCTTGCAGCTTTGTAAGCTTCACATCTTTGATAGCAGGTGTTGATCCTGTTTATTTGTTTTTCTTGATATCTGATTTTTATTTCTAGTTTGATCTTTTTTCTCTCTTTCTTTCTTTTGTCTTCTTCTTCTTCCACTCCACACCCCCCCTCCCTTTCTTTTGTGAACAGGGTAGGGGTGCTGTATAAAATTTAAAAACCTTATGTTGAAAACTATAGTAATGGCACTTGCAGAAAGTTCTTACCCATATGCCCTGTACATCTATTTGGTAGGAAAAATAGCAGTTAGAGGCTGAGTGTTCCAGCCCTTCTGTCCAATGAAAATAAGCCTTCAATGCTTTTTATGGGATTTTGATTTTCAAGAGGAACACTCCATTATGCTATTATTCCTGCTCATATCTGTTATCTTATTTCTTAAATATCTGTATGAAAAAAATATGTCCTGGTTTCACTAAGACTTCTATTACCCAGTCTGCTGCCATATTTTTTCTTTCATTTTCATTACTGTTGACAGAGAGATGTTAACTGAATTTTATTGTAATTCTTTTGCAGCAAAATAAGCAAATTCTTATAGATGCTGTTGTCCATGCTGTAAATGAAGATTATGCTGAGATGGCCAATGATTTTACAAGGCTTGGTTTTTTAGCTAGTGGAACTGATGTCTCCCCCATTATTCCAGCTCTGGAAGCAATATGGCAGAACTCTGTTGGAAAAGGGCTTTCTGACTTTAATTTCAGAAGTGTTACAGGTATTCTTAGTAATTTCTGTTTGTATTTCAAACTGTTTCACTTTGCTGTTTTTTGTTTTTTCGATGCATGCTTTTTTACATGCATGTCTTAGTTTCATGTTATGTAACTCATCAAGTTCTTGTACTTGTTTATTGCTGAGTTCTGCTTTTGCAAAAGTTCCAATGGTTTTTAGTTGCTTGTTGATGCAATTTTTTTCAAGATTATTAACTGGTTGCTTTGATGAAGGACAATATCATTTAACCAAATAAACAAAATTTCATCTTTGTCTATTGCCACTATCTTGAGTTTTATATTTATAATTGTAATGATCAACATTGGATTTACATATCTAAACAACTTTCTTGTCTACATTATTAGCATCTGATAAGTTTTCTGTCCTATGCGCTGCTAGTTTTGCTTTTAATTGATTTGCTTCTTTAGTTTTCCTCCTTCTTTTTCTTTTTTTGGTGGTTTTCCAATTAATGTGTTGTGTTTCTGGCAGGCAAGTTTAATCAGCTAGTTTACAATTATCCGATCCGCATTCCAGAGAGGTTCTCTCTTGTTATTCGCTCTCTGTTGACTCAAGAAGGAATCTGCTTCACCCT
Source organism: Jacaranda copaia (assembly GCA_014898725.1). NCBI lineage: Eukaryota > Viridiplantae > Streptophyta > Magnoliopsida > Lamiales > Bignoniaceae > Jacaranda > Jacaranda copaia. The sequence continues at coordinate 980,036 of JACGDI010005832.1, forward strand.
GCAGCCTGACTTCAAGTTTCTTGAGGTGATGTGTTTTTTTCTTTAGTCTTAATTTTTGTAGTGAGTTATTGCTTGGAGAGATGGAGGATGAACTCCTCAATCACCTTTCTGTTATCTTGTCGCACAAATGTTTGTAAGCTAATCTTCCAAAACTTTGGAATCACTTGGGAATGCTTGCACCAAATATATCACTGGAACTGCTTATGCAAAAGATTCACTTATTTATCATTTCTATGAATGATGCCTACAATTATATCCTAGGGAGTTGTTAAAGAACAAACAAATATGCTTAAGGAAACTGTGAAAATTTTCAGCTCCAAGTCCACCATGCTTATATACCACTCAATGGAAATACTTGGACTTCCTCTCTAATCTACTTCATAATATTTGCCTCTTGCTCTTCTTTTGTCAGTTGACTAAATCATCTTCCCTTATGCTCAGCTCCATCACTAGAAAGCATGCGGAGAAATGGTCTATCACCAATTCTCTTAGATGTCTGACTTCAGCTATCTTTATTTCGCTTCTTGCTTTTCTGCTATCCAGAATATGGGGGCTGATAGAAACCATCTCACGTCTCTGTTGGTCAATAACGAGTTAGATTCTACTCTTTATATGCATTTCCCAGAATCAAGAAATGAGCCTCCACCATAATCTTGACTTTCCCAGACAAGTAAGTGGAAGAACCAATCCTCCAGTTTAACCATGATCCATTACAGTTTATGCTATAATGACCATGAGGCAGAGAAACCTTGATTATATTAAATACATGATCTCTAAGTCATTTTGAAAGCCATTAGCCATTAGGTGCATTAGAGGAAGAAACTCTAATCAAGGCCTGCAAAGATTCAATTTACAATTTAGAAGACCTTAAGATTTTTTAAGAAAAGGATTTTGTCAATAGGCCAATAGCAAAGCTTTGTTCTTTTAGTTTTAGGCTTCTTGAAGATGCTAGTCTGTGCTGCAATACCTGCATCATAAGTTACAATACCTAGTTTCCCCATGCTGTGCTGCACTGCACTGCACGTAATACCTTGCAATGTTGCGGTATGCCCATCAGCAGTTATAGCAATTGTCCGAATAATAACTTATAATCAATTTATAGTTGTTGGCTAAAGACACATGCTTGCATCAATAGAGAACTGTTTTTTATTTGTATTTTTCAACAGGGCCTGGTGAGCATTATGTGCTAGAGTGGACTTTCTTATCATATTCATCTAAATTGTTGTTCTCAGATGATGGAAAGATCTGCTTTGACCTTTTCATCATGCCTATCATTTTCACCTATCTATTAGTTTGATTCTTTTTGTTTGATCATTTGATGATTATTGGACCAGGTTGCCTATCCTTATGTGGCGAAGCGCCTCCTCACAGATCCTAATCCGGCTTTACGTGAACGTCTTATTCAGGTTATCTCACAACTACTCTTCAAATATGACATGATCTGCTTTTTTGGGTACATTGTAATGCTTTATTTCCTTGAGTGCATCTTATTTCATAGAAAAGATGTTGATCTTCCTCTGATTATGAGTCATTGGCCATGATCTAACCACTGATGATGTAGTGGCAGTGGCATCATAAGCAACAGTCAAATCTTTAGGTTCTGGATCAATGGAAATTGACTAAATTTGAGCTCTAATAACCTATTCTCTTAAGTGATGGCGTCATGCTCAATCAATTTGCTGTGTCTGGTAATCATTTGGGAGCCATATAGATGCAACATTTTAAAGGATGTTACAAAATTCTCCGTCATAATTATAGCAATATCGACTTTGTTAAGATCATTCATCATGGTTCTGTACAAATTAAACTCATACATCTCCATGTGATTTCAGAAGAATGCTAAAATGCATCTGCAACTTTGGTCGCTTTAGGGGTGGTATAATTAGCATTTGGCCTGGATTCAATACTGATCACTTGCTTAATACTCTGATGTGATTATTGCCATGATGATAACTTTTAATTGTTTCTTGATATGTTATCAGAAGTATGCTAAAATACACATTTGCAAATATATCTTGCACAATATAATATTGCAATAAAGATTTTAAAACAATTTCAGTCGCCTTCGGTGTGTGTAATTAGCATGTGTTGCCTGGATTCAATAATGATCGCTTGCTTAATACTCTGATGTGATTATTACCATGATGATCGCTTTTAATTGTTTCTTCTGGCGCTTCCATGTTTCTGTAGAGTTTCTGAGCAAGCATATTGTTCCTACTTTTGTGTTTTGCCCACTTGTTTATCAGCTCCATTTATGACTTTATCAATCTGTAGAAAAGAATATTGGCATGTTGCAATCAGTACTGCTGGTGACTTTGTCCTCTGCTTGATTTGCCAGGTTTTATTTAAGGATGGGGTTTTCCAGTGGAAGCGACTTGAGAACCTAATTGTTTTAGCAAAGGAAAATGTGGCAAGGATGAGCAGCAACCCTGCATTGCAGGGAAATAAAATGTTTGTATCCCATAGCCTTGTGTCTAGATTCGTTTCTCTTTTTTCCTTCAGTATCAACATATTCCTTTTCTTTTTCTCTTTGCTGCCACATTGTAATCTTTCCCCCAGACCCCAGAAAGAATAAAACAAAATCACTTGCATGCGCATTAAATTCATTTGTCCTGTGTCTTCTTTATCTCTTTATATCATTCAACCTTTTGCTATGCCAGGCAAAGGTCTAGAGAGCTACGAGTTGAAAGTAAATTGGACCTCACAGACACAATCAAGGATGGAGCTCGGCTTTTCCTACTCGATGAAGGCATTCGCAGGCAGCTTCTTCTTGCTCTCACTGAAGATTCCAAACTTCACATTCAAGAGGTATGTGAAGTCCACAAGTAACTTATCTCTATGAGTAAGTCCCTGATATCTAACAAGAATGTGCTTTTGCAGCTTGTAGATGTATACAGACTGCTCGAGGACCAAATAGACATCCCCTCAGTTGCTTTGCAAGTAGCACAAGGTAAAGTTCATTAGAACTGACTTGGAAGATTGCATATTGAAATTCCAGTTCAACTGATGCAAGCAACTTCTAACTTTTCTCTTGGACTCGTCGCTCTTACAGATCTTCCATCTGTGGCACGGGACATAATGCTTTCCTGGAGTTCCTCTGTCTTATCTGATAGATAAGCTCGGTTTACGTGTTTCAGAAGCCGCTCTTTTCCTTATATACAGGAGCCTTTCTATATTGTAAATGCATTTTTCATAGTTGGGCTCAAGATGTGACATCAAAAACGCAACTCAACATATGTATATAACTATTAACTAAACTTTTCTTTATATTGTAATGCCATATGTCTTAGATGTATGAGTATAAATATGGGGATCAATCTCTTTGATTATCTGGATATTTTATCGTAAAAAGAGGTCCTCGTATGTTTTTCCTTTTTGGTTTGTGTTGTTCTCTTCTTGATTTTCCTCATTCTAATAATTTCAGAAAAGGGTTGAAAAGTGGGCAGCTATGTTTGCTAATAAATAAAATGGTAAAGTGGGCTATATGGAATATACTTAATTTAAGTCACTACCAGTATTAGTGTGCATGTGCGGAAGTTATTTAGAGAAAATGTATACATAGAAATGCATATCAAATATATCTTTTATGTGTCAACGTATACTTTTTTTTTGGAATCTAAAAATATAATATTTTGTTTAACGTAATTCAATTTTAAATAATTTGTATGTTAAAACATCTAAAATATAAATTAAAACAATGTTCCAATTATTTGGTTAAATAATTATTCTTGTATTTGATTGAGGGAGTAATTTATCTTTATTAAAAGTAAAGTACATAGCAAGTTTTGAAAAAGTTTTACCAAATAACAGCAATATTATTTGAAATTATTGTCATTATTGTTGAAAATTTTGGCCACTAACTAATATTGGGTAACATTTACTAATCTAACTAAGTCAGTATAATGTAAATAAATTATGTGGAGATGGATATTCGCAATTAACATGAATGTATGTATTGATACATAGCATTTATTTACGGGGAGTGGTTGAATATATATATATATATATATATTTGTTAGATTTCAAGCTCATAAAATTCAAATAATTATATGTTCATGATCCATATATCAAATATAATAACAACTTACTATAAAAATAGGCTAATTTAAAATTGTTGAAGGTTGTGGAAATTACTTTAAATATTTTATTTATTGCCAGCCAACTAATTAATATTTTTAAAATTAAAATATTCGAAATGCTCATGATTAAATATGCCAACAAAATTAAGCAATAACACCCTGTTGGGTGAATCAATCAATGAACACTTTTTAAAAATATAAACATAATTATAGTATGTTACAGTAAAAAATCATCAAAATTTAAATTTCAAAATAACCAAGTGTGACAATAAGAGAATGTTAGAAAGTCTAAACACTAATTTAAATATCTTAATTAATACTCACAAACCAATTAATATATATATATATATATCTATTTATAATTAAAAAAATTAAAATTAAGCAATAACACCCTGTGGGGTGGATCAATCAATGAACACTTTTTAAAAATATAAACATAATTATCATGTGTTACAATGAAAAACCATCAAAATAATCAAAGTGTAACTGGTATAGTATAGTTCAAGAGGTCAATTTTAGTCCAACAGGCCCAGCATCAGTTCTGAACAGCCCAACACACTTGACCTTAGCAATTGTCTGGTCGAGTGTGTGGTAACCAGTTTCACTCGACAGGAACCTATATTTGTTTCGACATATTCTCTTTTTTGTAATCAACCAGCCCAGTCTGTTCGATTGATATATCGACTGAGGAACTCACTCTGGTGTAGACCCAGATCCACATCGCATTTGTTACTCTGACAGGCAGCATGCTTTCGCATTATTGATGCGTGACAGCTGGTACAGTGGTTGCCACCAACTCTGCCACTATTTTTGGTAGAGAGGCGTCTACCAAAGATACTGTTCACCCTAGAAAATAGGAGATGAAGCCACCTGAAACAATATCAAAACTATCAACCCCCTTGCAGGAACTAAAGTCTAGTACATTTGATAAGGGCATTTTCGACAAATCACACCGAGAGAAGACTATAAATACTTCATAGCCAATTACGATTCGGGTAATGCAAAATACACCATAAGCTCTCCATTCTTTGTTTGATTAACTTATTTCAACCATAACTGACTTGAGCATTGAAGTGCCTTAACCGGAGGCACCTTAGCTAGTTTAACGTGTGTAGTTGTTGCAGATTTCAAACATCGAGAAAAACATTAATTGGACTAATTGACCTCGTTGGTTAGACATACCCAAACCTTACCTTCTATATACAGCTTTCTACCTCATCAGTGATAATAACGGAATGTTAGAAAGTCTGAACACTAATTTAAATATCTTAATTAATACTCACAAATTAATGAATATATATTTATTTATAATTAAAAAAATAAAATTATCAAAAATTAATATATATCTACCCAAAATTAAATAATACACTCATGTTGTGTATACATTTTTGTGCAAAAAATAACAATGAATAATTGATTTTGGTTCTTCATTAAAAAATTTAAAAAGAGATATTAAATATACACATATCTCTATTATTTTCATTATTAAGAATACATACTTATACGCATATTTCAATCAATACATTTAATAAAATGTCAGAAACCCGAATTCCAACCGGCCAAGTTCCACATCGGGTCGGGTTATGATGGCAAGACCAAAACAACCCACAATTTTATTTCCCTGTTTTATTTTGTTTATAAAAGAGCGTCATCCCCGTTTATCAAAAATCGAAACCCTCGTCCCCTCACACTCCGTACCCACAGAAAAATAAATAGTTTAAGGAAGAATTGGAATTTGGAAGAATTCTTGCGCAAGATCCTCTTCCTGATTTTAGGTTTGCATCACATCTATATTTATGCAGATGTTTATGTATAGCAAGAGACATGCTGTTTTAGTTATGGGTGCATAAGTGGATCCACATTATATGTTTAATCATCGTAACATTGACAGAAGAGAAAGCATTTCAACGTTTTCTGTAAGAATACTTGTATTGACATGGTGGGTTCTTGGTTTCTTGGGGTTCTTTTCTCGTTGCTGGTGTCATTGTATTCTTGTTCGTATCTTTTAATTTTTTTTATTATATATGAATTGTTTGAAATTTGTAAAAAAGTTCTATTTTTTTTTAAATTAATTTTTTCATGTCAATGGTAGGGATATCTTTGTGGTGGTCCCATGATTTAGTAGTTACATGCAAGAGATGACAGTTATTGGGAAAATTTCCCTGATAGCAGTTGATGATTATACATCACTTTCAAGATTCAACTGATTGGAATTTTGGGGAAGGTTTTAAAGAATGGCTCAGCAGTCATCGCGGCTGCATCGGCTGCTCACTTTGTTGGACAGTATCCTCTCTATAACCATTTGTACATGAATTTCATAAATTAGTACTGTAGTAAGTCCATATATGCATAATTTTGCATTCTATTAATGCATCTGATGTGCAATTTATTACCATGTACCTGTCGATTTGTTCGTTGATAATGTCTCTTAAGTCAAAAACTGTTATGGAATCATTTGGCTATATGCTTTTCTGGGACTAGATATATTTTCGTGTCTTCATTTTATTTAACGTAAGGATCTATTCTCATGCTCTTGTTGCAGGTTGATTTTGGTATATAGATTGATATTTAAATATCAATATGATAGGCAGACACCTTTTTCTTTTAATTTTTTCCTTTTCCCACCTTCCCGTTTATCTAGTCATTGTTATTAATTGGTCAGTGTTGAATAGTGTGTTTTCTCTTTAACAAATGCTAAGCGGGTTCGACCCAAGCAACAAGGTTTTCTGCAGCAAGGCAGATAGGGGAAATCGCCAAATCACATCCTCAGGACCTGAATGCTCTTTTAAGTAAGGTATGGCTTTGCTACCGTTTTTTTAATATATATATTTTCTGAATATTTATTTTCTAATTCAATCTACCTGATATATTGTGTCTTCATGTTGTTCTGAAGAATAGTTGGATTGCTTATTTTCAATCCATTTTGACTTCCCAATCAGTATTGTGTTGATAGCTGAGACTATCTGATAAAGTAAGGTTGATTGATGCATCTGTCACTTTTCAACTCTGTTGCTTGTCTCTTGTAAGAAAGATTTCAATGTTGGGGAAGTTTGTTGTCTACATCTGATACTTTGGGTTGAATATATATTTTCTAAGCCTGAGTATTGTTGTATCTTTGGTGGTTTTGAATTTGGATGAAATGGAGACATGAAAAACTTTGAACCCTTGTCTGATATCCAGAATCAGTGCAATAATATCAGCATTACTTTGATTGTGGTTTCTGGTAATACATATATGTATAGCAGGAAGGCTGGAATCAAGCCAAATGTGGTTGTGGGGATTCCGAAGTAGCTAGCCTGTTAAAATAAGCTTCAATTTCTACTATTTAATTGAGATGCTTCTGTATTGAATTTCTTATTGATTGGTGTAGTTTAGTGAATATGAATGACAAAACATAAAAGGTTTGCCTTTAGTTGTAAAAGACAATTTTGATGATTGCTGTTATTATATTAATCAAAGTTACAATTATTCTCTTGCAACATTAGGAGCTGCTAGATATCTTTTCCTGTATATGAAACATTATTTCTAACAATGAAACATTAGGAGCAAAGTTAAAAGAAACATTATTATCTGTAAGAGGATTTATAAAGTAAAATTTCTACTAACTTGTCATAGAGCTATTTAAAATTATAATTTGTGATACGTGGTTATTTTAATGTGACAAATATGCATCCAAATACCAACTTTTAACTCTTTATGTCATGTGATTTGCTACTACAAATCTTATTATATTGACACTGTGAATCTGTAAATATGTTTTCATTTTCACTTACAATTACTGTAATTAGTAAACAATGACATAATAAAAAAAGTGATTCAATATGTTTAATGCATGAGTGGCTAATATGTTTAGATATTTATCTAGTCCAATGTAATTTTATTTCTTTCTTCACACTACTTTGATATACATGCTTCTAACGATCTGATTTGCATCATGTCTCCTTGGATGATTTTTATTTACCTTATTTATTTTCTTGTTATTTGTTTGTTTGATTGAGTACATGTTTCTTGTCTATCACTCTTGATTTTAGCATAAATAATACTGTTCAGATTACGTTTGGCTTCCCAGTTTCAGTTTAAGCTGACCCTCATCAAATAAAACTGTAGGTGTTGCAGTACCTACGTAGTAAAAAGTGGGATACCAGGGTGGCTGCCGCCCATGCCGTGGGAGCTATTGCCGAGAACGTCAAACATACATCTTTGACTGAACTTTCTGGTTGTGTTGAGGTGAAGATGTCAGAAGCTGGGATATCTGCCGCCTTTGATGATGTGGTGACTTGGTCCAACTGCCATTCTAACATTGGGGCAGGCACCTCTTTCAGAAGGTTTTCTTTCCCTTGGCTATATGCAATTTTTTCATTCCTTCTTGCAGTCTTAATACTGCCTACATAAAAACATTTACACTGGTTATGTTGCAAAGTGGTTTTACCTCATTTGCTTATGTGTCTCCTTTGTGATGAAAGTTTTGCATCATGCAGTTTTGATCTAAACAAGGTTTTGGAGTTTGGGGCATTGGTGGCATCTGGGGGTCAGGTACTTCCCCATCATTTCCCTTTTGGATGTGGAAATACAGGGAATTTATTTCTTTACAACCAATTAAACCGTTATGTGGGTCCCTGCTTTTGTAACAACACTATTTATATACATCTTTTTGATGTCTCTATATGTTCACTTGTTAAATTTTTTGCATACCTGTGGGGTTAGAGCTTCTGCGATGAATCATATGCCTTTTCATCTTGTGTTCATTAAGCTAACGTCTTATGGAGTGGATCGTTCAGGAATATGATACTACATTGTATTAGATTAAATTTAAATAGAAGCAATATATTTGTGATGCTCCATAAGTTTGTGATAATATATTTTCAAATTGTGTATGTCATTGGGTGATGCCCCCATGTAATAAGATAGAAGCTTAATATCCAATTTGTGAGAAGTGGCATTAGTTTATATAGAATGGAGGTTGTGTTGCCATATAAGTTATAACTGGCTAGCGGTTAATTTTCTTTGGACTAAACTACAGGAGTATGATATTGCAAGTGACAACTGCAAGAATCCCAAGGAACGATTGGCTCGGCAGAAGCAAAATCTTAGGCGTCGATTGGGTCAGTTCTACTTTGTTTTTAATACCATTTTTAACTAATAAATGCATGCCCTTGTTTTTGACATAAAAAAGTGTGTCCCTATTAAGCAGCAATACCTGAATCTTATGGTTATAACATCTGCTGTCCGCAAATGTTTGTGTAAAGAGAGCTCATCCATTAGAGGATTTCTATAGCGGGAAAAAAATGCTTTTGAGCACATTCATCTGAAGTCCTCGACAGAAGATTCCTGATTCTTCAATTTAAGTTCAAATTTCTCTAATATGTTTCCTACTTTACATACATGGAAGATTTCATTTCTAACAATGCGCTCTGCAGAATGCTAGGGGAACAACATACTCTAGTTCTAGGGTTGAACTTTGTACTAAAATATAGTTTTGCTTCTTATAGGTCTTACAGAGATTTTTCTTTCATGCTGCTGTACTATTGATCTGATTTTTCTATGCAGTGACAGCAGTATTATATGGTGTTCTTGTATTTCATGGTGTTTATGTCCTGTAGAAAGACTTCTGTTCATTTGGTATGTTTGGTTTAGGTCTTTCAAAAGTCTTGCAATTGAGCAGATTGGTGATTGATTTTTGTCAGTTTAGTGACTACCATGTATTCTTCACTTGGTAATAGGTGACACTCCTCAACTTAGAGGTTAAGTACTAGTATTGCACTAAGTCAGCTTAATATAGAGCTTTTTTCTAATAATCTCAAGATACCAGTTGGTTGTTCTTCCCTTATCCCTGATTAGTGGTCCTTGGACAAGGTGATTTAGGTAAAGTTATAATTCACAGTCTCCCTTGATTCACCATTGTTATTCTTTTAAGTCTGTGACATATGTATTATGTAGAAAAGATAATTTCTTATATGTCTTTTGGTATTTTGAATTTGACTCGGCACTAAATTTAACTTTCGTTCTGTTTCTAAATTTGATTGGTCATGGCTAATCTGCAGAATCTTTAATCCTTAACTGTCACTGTCACCTTGTTTGCAAAAAGCATATGGACAAAACACTTTATAAATTTTTTTATGCTCTACTGTTTTATGTCCAACTCTAAATTGGACCATTTAGTTACTAAAAGTGCTTTTTCATTTTTATTGTACAGGATTTGTTCTCTTTGTTATTTCTTGCAGTATTTGCCTGAGAATTGAAAATGTTTTACTTTTGAAATCAAAATAGAAAAGCCCCTTGGAAGGAGTCTATGCCATCAGCTGTGGCGTGCTTTATGCATATTTGAATTTACTCAATTGAGTTTCGGATACGATTTGTCTTAACATAAAACTTCATTTTCTAAAACAGTAGTATTTCTCTTGTACAGGTTTAGATGTGTGTGAGCAGTTCATGGATGTCAGTGATGTGATAAGAGATGAGGACCTTATTGTGCAAAAAATCAATTATCCTGGAAATGGAATCCCGTCTCAGTATTTTTCCTCACAACCTTTACGTAATTTCCAGCAACTTGTGACAAGCATGGCGCCCACATCCAGGTCTAGAAGGCCCAGTGCCAGGGAGCTGAATCTCTTGAAACGGAAGGCAAAAAATAATTCGAAAGATCAATCCAAAGGGTGGTCGAAAGATGGGGATACAGAGGCTACACAATCACATGATATGGTGTCACCGAAGAGCATTTCCATGGACTCATCAAGCTCTCATAAGGTGAATAAGGTTCTCTGCCTCTATTATGTTATTAGTTTTTCCTGTACTGTTGGAGATGAAATGTTTAAAAGTGGCAGTATCTTGCCTTCAATAATTATCTTTTTTCTCCTCGTCGAATTCAGAGCATGTTGTTATTTCCCAAGAACTCTGCGTGCTTGTTTCATTGATTCAATAACTTCCCATTTTGAGCTGCATATAAACAACTTCTATAAAGTTTTGGATGATGCCTCACAGTTCTTAATACTCAGATAGAGTTTTTATAGTGAAGAAAAAGAATTTTGAAGCCCGTCAGACAGACATGTTATTAGCGAGAAAAAAATGTGAACTGTATTTCTTTGGTTTATGGGTGATAAGAATGTCTTGTATGCCAATGGCAGCATCAAACTGAAAAGAAAATCCCTCCATGTTCTATGAAAAACAAGTGAAGGAAATTGAGTTTGTCTGCCGGAGACTTGAAAATAGTGAAGAGGGAAGCAAACAATTACCATTTAATTCAACCAATGTGGACAGAAAAAGTTTTATGGCTCCGGAAGATAAGTGAGAACCTCCCAGCATGGTGATTCACACATCTTCATAGCGCTAAATTTGTGGCATATCTAGCTAGTCCATATGTATTTGGATGTTCCCTCACTGATTCTTGCACGAGTAATATGTTTTAAGCAATGCTTCTTTGTATAAAGAAAGCAGTGTTGAACTATACAATCAAATACAGTTAAACTTATGGATTGGTTTTGTATAACAAGTTATAAGTTACCCATAGTAATTTTTAATGCCTTCAAATAGCTGCCAGATTGCTGATTCTGATCCAATGATCTTCTAGTTCTTTTTTGGAAGTCTACTGAATACCATCTTGACATGTTCTTCATTGTATTCTACATGTTCTTTCCTTCCATATTGTTCTACCAAGTTTTTTCCTTTACATTTCCCATTTTTAATGGTTTCTCATGTATTGGCTTTCTTATGGGAACCTTGAAATTCAAACTACTAAAGTAGTTTTTGATGCAGCAAGTTACAGATACAATTTCCGATGATGAGAGTCTTGAAAATGATGGAGATGGGGGTTGGCCTTTCCAAGGTTTTGTTGAACAACTGCTCATTGATATGTTTGACCCTGGTAAGTGATGATTTGTTTTACCACTTAGAGTCTTTTGATAGTTTATGTGAAATTATACTGTCTGGTTATGTGTTCTCAGTTTGGGAGGTTCGCCATGGAAGTATCATGGCTCTCAGAGAGATACTAACCTATCAAGGGGCTAGTGCTGGGATCCTTTTGCCTGAAGTAATCTGCTCTGGAACTTCAGTTTCTAATTTGAAAGATAAAAATAATGAATCTGCAACGAAAAGAGAGAGGGAAATTGATTTGAATATGCAAGTTTCATTGGATGAATCAGAGCCAGTTCTGAAGAAGCCAAAAATTGAAGATGCGCCATTTACAACAAGTGGCTTCAGTGATGGAGATCTAGATTTTTATGTGAAAGTTGAAGACGGAGGAGAAATTCCTACCACGCTTGCAAATGGAGAAATTGATGTTAGTGTTGTAAAGGTGGAATCTCAATCTGGCATTGACAGTGCTTGCAATTCTGTTAATGATGCTGCAGTGTCAAAGGAGTATTATGAAGGCAAGGAATCTTTGGAGAAGATGAATATATTGAAAAATCTTCCTCAAAACTCTGAACTCATGAACTTCATCAAAGATGCAAGGAGTTCTTGGCTGAGAAACTCTGAATTTCTGCAAGATTGTGCAATTCGCTTCTTGTGTGTTCTGTCACTGGACCGGTATGATTTGTTTTATAAATTACTGAACATTCAAGATTATTTACTCTAGTAATAAATAGTGAAGCCAGAGAAGAAAAATTAAAGCTAGAAGGAAAGGGAGGAGCTTAATGGATCCAAGCATGAAGACAATATCTTGCTATTGCATGTTCATTCATTACTTCTGGATTCTCTTTTTTTTTTTTTGGCCTGTAAGTTTGCTGCTGTCATAGACTTTATGGTGTCATTCCTAGGATATGTGGAATACCTGAGATGAAGATTGAGTCACTTGGGACTTTGGGAATTCTAATTGGTGGGTTTCTCTCTGTACAGATTTGGAGACTATGTCTCTGATCAGGTGGTTGCTCCGGTAAGGGAAACCTGTGCTCAAGCTTTAGGTGCTGTGCTCAAGTACATGCATCCAACATTAGTGAAAGAGACATTGAACATTTTGTTGCAAATGCAGGTAAATACTGAGCAAAAATTGTTGAACTTATTGAGGCAATGTTTTTGTAAGATTAATTTTTTGTACTTTCACTGCAATGTCTTTTTAATTATCCCTCCGCTTCTTTCAGCGTAGACCAGAATGGGAGATTCGTCATGGGAGTCTTTTGGGTATTAAATATTTAGTTGCTGTGCGACAGGTAGATTTCTGTGCAGTGGATGTGTTTTTCCTACTGATTTTGTTTTTGGCAAATTTTTTGGCTTGATTTGTTCCCATCATTTAGTGCTAACTGTGTGGAGTTTGATGCAGTATGAAATTGTTTTTTGCATTTTCTCAACAATTATGTGAGACAGTTTGATTTCTAACTACTTAAGTAATCTTCTCTGATACTTTATCTTGAGCAATGTGGATATTTCTGATGCAGAGTCATGGTAGATGTTAAAGGGAATGAAATATGTTATTCCATTATACTTCTTGCATTCAAAGATAGTAAGCACTAATTGTTGAATCAGAATTTGGTTTTAGTTGTTTGACTTGCAGCAATGCATTATCTTAGTTAATCTTGTTGTGTTAGTCTCAACCTTTCATTCGCTGTGAATTACTCGACGGAAGGGATTTCTTATGCGGACACCTTTTAACCTCACGTCAATGGGGTTTCTTTCATGATAGACATGTTTATGCGCTGTTAAGAAGCAGGAATGGAACATGAGGAACTTGAAAGAAAGAAATTGCTGGTCTTTGTTAGTGATGAAGAAATGTGATTTACGGATAGTTTGATTTGGTTGGGGTAACTTATGCTAAGATGCAATGCTTTGTTTTGTCTTAGACATATTACAAGAGGTACCAATGATGTTGTCTTCTTGCACTCATGGTACTGGGCCCTCCGCCCTTGAGTCCTCAACGGTGCCATTTCAATTGTCAAATTAGTTTCATTTGTGGTCATTACCCCCTTAGTTATTGCATTAGGATGAGGGTAGCACTACAGAAGCAGAAGTTATACTTAATTTTGTGATTGATTGAGCTGTTTAGTGGAACAGATATTGATTAGAACAGTTTCATTCCAGCACCCTTATATATGAATTGCAAGATCATACAGGGGAGACCTTATCTTGATTATGTGATCGGCAAGAGAATAGCATCCAGTATGATTTAGTACTTTCCAGCCTGGCATAAGTAATGTTTTCCTCTGATCATTTTCAACTAAATTATTTCCCGAAATAACACAACAAAGAGGAGTTGGTGATGTTCATGGGTGATGGAAGTGTTCTGAGGGGAGCAATTATTCTTGAGAACAAGAAAATCTTGAAAGGGAACGAAAAAAGATCTTTAAAGGTAAAAGAGCTACTGCTTTAAACTTAAAAAGAGGCTAATAGCAGGTGTTGTTGAATATGAACGAGGTATAGAGAAGGGATCACGCCATATCATTGTTCACGTTTTGGTTCCTTGTGTTCTGACTTTTGTGAAAGTCCAACTTTAGTCTGCATTGATTCATCTATTTTCAGTTTCATTCTGTTTGGTGATAATTGAGAAGCAGACATAGGTTATCCAGAATCCGGCTAATACATGATGCCACATGGTTTTTAGCACATTTTTGTTTTAGGCAGTTGAGCACCTGTTTTTGTTTTTTGATATTTCATTTTCTGGTTGACAACTAGCTTCTAATTGTTCTCTTTCCAATAGATTGCTTGAGTTGGTCTTCTAATTATATACTTTTGTGCATTTTATAATTTAGCAATTTCATTGCTTTGATGTTGCTACTAAAAATTCTCACATTCATACCAGGAGATGCTCCATGATTTACTGGGCTCTGTTCTTCCTGCTTGTAAAACTGGGCTTGAAGATCCTGATGATGATGTAAGAGCAGTTGCAGCAGAGGCTCTGATACCAACTTCCGCTGCTATTGTTTCTCTCAAGGGTTCAATGCTGCATTCTATTATTATGCTGCTATGGGACATTTTGCTTGACCTGGATGATTTGAGTCCCTCAACCAGCAGGTACTTTTTTGACAGTATCACCTTTCCGGTTCCTCTTTTTGCTGCTTATGGATTTCTTGACTTTCCATATGTCATGTTGCGAATGCCTTTTTTTTTCTGTTAATTCATTGATTAAATGCTAACAAATATTTGCACTAATTTAGTCTCTCTCCTAAATTGTGATGATCCCCTTTCTTCTTCGGGCATATTTTTGGTCGATGTATTTTAGATGAATATTTTTGCAAGAACCCTGAATCTTGGTAGGAGCACCATTTGGTCGATGTCAGTGTTCTTAGGGCTTCTGTCAATTTACTACCCTTGTTTTTTGGGGAAAATGTGATGTACTCTGCTCCCACCGAGTTTGCTTGCTTGTTCTACCCACTAATGTATGCTACAACTTTTATTTGGCCGTATTGCACCTCTACCTGTATTAGTTATCTTCATCCCTTTCCAAACGTGTTAGTCCTTGTCCATATTGCCCTAGACACTGATTAATTTGTTTGCTGCCTGCGCCTTGACTTTGGCTATTCAACCAACTTTACTCGTGTTTCATTTAGCACATGCAGTCTTTGTCTCTTCCTTTATTCTTTCTGGCTTCCATTCTTGCCTGATTGCTTTCTATTTTCCTTCCAGTATTGTATCATATTCTGTAAAATTTTCTTGATTACACTATTGATGTTGTCTCTCGAGCAAAATGTGTGCCTAGTGTTGGGCATACCTCCTTTAGTTCCTTTTCTTCTAATGCATTCTGGTCTATCTTTTTTATAATGCAGCTATGTTGTTCCATATCATGTTTGGCATACTTGTACTCATGGGCTTATCTTTTTGGCCTGTGCGCCTTAGCCTTCTGTCTTGCGTCATTCTCTCATTTTTCATTATTTTCTCAAGAAAAGGCTGAGGCCTGCCCAAGTAAGCGATGAAATAAATAAAGAAAGGTTATGGATCACGATTTAATCTTTGTTCTCGTTTTGTGAGTAATAAGATAAAGGTCTTGAAACTGTGAGGCTCTGAAATTGTATATTGAGGTAAAATTGATTTTGACCCTCTGTTTGCTTTATAAGAATTTTGTACTGTGGTTGAATTTGCAGCCTTTGATTAGAGTTTTTAATTGTGAGATAGAAACTTTTCAGTTCCGATACGTTGATGATGTACTTGGTGAACTTCAGCTTTCAATTTGTTCTATATTGTTCTATATGATTACGTACATCTACATTTTTCTTAGTGTGCTAGCTAGAAGGGTGCTTGACTGCAAGGCACCAAACAAGTTCTTGTCTTATTATGTGGGTCTTGAAAATTAGTCATAATTCGCTACAGTCTGGAGATTTTTCAAATTTTTGATATTTGTCAAATTGCTATTGCAGTGTAATGAATCTATTAGCAGAAATTTATTCCCAGGAGCAGATGATTCCAAAGACTTTTGGTGCCTTGGGCTTCAAAGAGAAACTAGAGCTTGACCTTAATGAAATTGGTCACCCGGAAGAACTTGAAGAAGGAATGAGTTCTCTAGAAAACCCCTATATGCTATCAACACTGGCACCAAGGTTATGGCCCTTTATGAGACATAGCATCTCTTCAGTCCGCTTATCAGCAATCCGCACCTTGGTAGTGTATTACCTGTATTGACTTTTCATCTTGCACCTACGGTGTATAAACCTTATGTAATTGTTTTTCAATTTTATAATCCATCTTTGAAAGTTATTTCTAATGCTTCATTACTTTTGGTAGGATGGCCTAGTTCATGTACTGCATTTATTTGTAAAACAATTGATCAAAAATAAAATTGAATGGTGGGCAACAATGTGCAGGAACGTTTGCTTGAAGCTGGTTATAGGAGGAGCATCACTGATGAGCCTAGCTCATTTTGGCCTTCTTTTATAGTGGGTGACACCCTAAGGATCGTCTTCCAGAACTTGCTGCTTGAATCAAACGAGGAGATTCTGCTGTGCTCAGAGAGGGTTTGGAATCTATTAGTCAAAGTATGCCTTCGCTGTTTTATTTTGGTTTTTACTGCAGTATTGATCTTGTGATATTGGAAGCTTAAATCATGGCCCCTTTTCTGTGATGGATTAGGATCGAGAGGCTTGAGTAAATAAAAAAATGCGAAGGAATTTCTGCAAGGTTTTATATATGGTGACCGTGTGTGCTTATGAAGCCTGGCAGTAATTGTTGTCTTCAAGTGCCTAGCTGGTTTTGATTACCTAAATCATGCATAATCCTCTTTGTAATTTGTTCAAATCGATTTGCGGAACATTAAACCAATAACCTTGAAGTTTTGTTTTTCTTTCATGTATTCCTAAATGTTTGTTGGGTGTTTTTATTTGCTCTTGTTGCTCCCTTTATTGTGCTACATGTTGTTTTTTCTATTTTCTACTTGTATCATCATGGTTACCCTGTCATTAAACCCCAGGAGCGCAGGTTCATTTTCATCTCATCACTTTTATTTCCACCATTGGTATCCTGCTCTTTCATGAAATTTTTTTCAAACTGAGGCATTGTTTCTAATAATATAAATTTCTTTGTTCAAAAATAGTGTTGGAAGTAATAAATTTAGTCCGAAATAAAATGAAGTATTAGACCAATAATTGAATTACCTAGAATCGGCAAATATTTCAATGGCATTATTGTCATATATCTACAGGAATTGGTAAAGCTTCTCTCTTATCTTGCTTGTAATCTCCCAACATTGTAATCTATCGGCCTTCAAAGAAATTCCAAGTATTCTCCAGAATTGTTGATTCCTTGCTTCTCCAAATAATATATTTTCTATTTCTGTGTTTTCCTCTCTCTACTCTAACTCTCCAATTCTTAGGATGCCTGACTGCTTCAGGTCCTGGATAGAACTTCTGGCCTGGTCAAAATAACTTCTTGTTACTGAAGCCCGTGTTACAAACTGAATATTCATTAAGTTGCTATTATAACTGATATGGCCTGAGATGTTACAGATTGAGCATTAATTAAGTCATCCTTCCTGACTGTCAGTAAATCATCTCGGGTGCTCCCTTGATGACATCATAACAAAAGCATATCTGTTCTTCTAATTTCCATTTGCTGCCTTTTAGTGGTCCACTCTGCCTCTTTGCTGTCATCGTATCTCATTTAAGCTTCTTGTTCTCAGTTGCATTGTTTTACAATTTCACATTTTCTTTCTTTTAGGTTTCATCAATACATGCATCTATACTGTCTTTCCACATCCGTCGTTCTGTAGGAGTCTTAGAGGGTATAAGCTTATTATCTTATAAGATGCTTGGAAAGCTTATAAAATGTCATTAAGTGTTCGATAAATTTTTTAGAACCTGAAATAAGAAATTAGGATGTTAACTTATTTTTAATATCTTAAGAAATTCCTTCAATTTTAACCATGCTAATGATAAAATTGCTCTTATTAATATCTTAGGAGCTCCAAGATCTTATTTTATTCAAATACTCGGAGAACTTATTTTTAAAATAATTTCTAATGTCTTAAAAGCTCTAAAAACATCTTAAAGATTAAAGATGTAGGAGCTTGTAAAATCTTCTAAATAAGCTTAGTCAAACATCACCTTAGTTCCAGAAACAATATACTGCATCTCCTGTGCAATCTTTTGCTCATCTTTTCTTTGGTTAAAGAGAATTGCAGAAAACTTACTTTCACTTTGCTTATATGAAATGCTTGTATATGTAAGTTGATCTATTTATAACTAGGTAATGGTGTTAGGTGCTAGTAGATAAGTCAGCTTCTCTGTTTTGTTTCTTATAT
This sequence comes from Jacaranda copaia, assembly GCA_014898725.1. Taxonomy (NCBI): domain Eukaryota; kingdom Viridiplantae; phylum Streptophyta; class Magnoliopsida; order Lamiales; family Bignoniaceae; genus Jacaranda; species Jacaranda copaia. The sequence goes on from JACGDI010005832.1 coordinate 998,765, forward strand.
CAATATACCTGTGTGTGAGTTTAATCATGCCAATTGTCACTTGTGAACCGTGAAAGACCTGCCATGTCACATATATTCACCTTTTCTACTCTAGTTCTAACGAGATAGGCATCTCCGGCATCAGATCTAGTTCTGCAGTCATCTCATACAATGTTGATTAAGTGACTCGTATTATACGTCATTTGTATTCTAGTTTTGTATAGCATGTTACAATGCTCACGAACTTTAAAGGTGTGCAAATGGTTGTTGTTTTGTTTAATATTATGGATAAGGTACATATAGCTGTCTATTATGTGTTCTGTTTCAAACTGTTCCGTGCTTCAGTACTAAAATGTTCTTCCAATTGATCAGTGCCTAGTGGAGGACTTAGAAAGTGCTGCAAAATTATATTTTGCTTCATGGATTGAGCTGGCTACTACTCCGTATGGGTCTCCATTGGATGCAACAAAAATGTTTTGGCCTGTAGCCCTGCCTCGTAAAAGTCATTTCAAAGCTGCAGCTAAAATGAGAGCAGTGCAACTGGACAATGAAAATTACAAAAATATGGCCTTAGAATCTGCAGTATGCACATCAGGAGAGCAAAATGGAGAAGCTTCTGCAAATTCCACCAAGATAGTTGTTGGTGCGGATTTGGACATCTCAGTAACTTATACAAGAGTACTTACAGCATCGGCGCTGGGCATAATGGCTTCTAAGTTAAATGGTCCGTCCTTGCAGTATGTGGTTGATCCATTGTGGAAGGGATTGAATTCTTTGTCGGGAGTCCAACGGCAGGTAAATTTTGGACAAAGGAGAATCCAGGAAGTGTTTCTATGCATTCCTCTATTTTCTTAGTATTGAGGATGTTTCTTGTGTGATGTATGGGATAAAAAACTTGTTGATGACTTCTTTCATTTGTTGATTATATGTTGATGACTTCTTTCATTTGTTGATTATATCAGGTGGCCTCGATGGTCCTTATATCTTGGTTTAAAGAATTGAAAGACCTTCCAAAGTCTGATGAAGTTATTGCTGGCATTTCAAGTAATTTTAGGTCATGCTTGTTAGATTTGTTAGCTTGCAGTAACCCTGCATTTCCTACAAAAGATTCACTTCTACCTTATGCTGAACTCTCAAGAACATATAGTAAGATGCGGAATGAGGCCAGCCAGTTGTATAATGCTACAGAGGCATCTGGCTTGTACAATGATCTCTTGTCATCTCTTAAAGTGGACATTGAGAATTTGGCCGCAGATGATGCTGTGAATTTTGCATCGCAGCTTGTATTTATGGTTAATGGTATTTCTGGGGTAGAATCTGATGGAAGGAATTTGTTTGAGGAATTAGAGTCTCTAAAGCAAAAGCTTTTGACTACTGCTGGATATCTGAAATGCGTTCAGGTGAATTTTAGCTGCAACATAGAACTATATTATCTAGTCAAGGACTCATAATGTCTTTAACAGATAGAGCTATTTAATATCTCTGGACACACGCAAATCATACATGCCATTAGTTTTTATAAGTAGTTGTGGGTTATGTCATTTTGCTGTCTATAAAATGTTATCAGAGATTTCCTGACATTTCAATAACTATTTTCTATGTGGTTTCAGAATAATTTGCATCTTACTGTCTCGGCTTTACTAGCAGCTGCTGTGGTTTGGATGTCAGAGCTTCCAGCAAAACTCAACCCAATTATTTTGCCGTTAATGTCTTCCATTAAGAGAGAACAGGTATTTTTGAGCTTTTTGTCCAGCAACTTCTAAATTCACTCTAAAATTTATTTTCATCTTGCCTTTAGGAGGAAATACTGCAGAATAAGGCTGCTGAATCGCTGGCAGAGCTCATCTATCATTGTATGGAACGCAAACCAGGTCCCAATGACAAGCTAATCAAGAATCTTTGTACTTCAGCATGCATGGATCCTCGTGAAACACCCCAGGCTGGAGCCCTAAATTCTGTTGAGATGATTGAAGACCAAGACCTTCTATCATTTGGAAGTAGTAGTGGTAGACAAAAATCAAAAGTTAATATGTTCTCTGCTGGTGAAGACCGATCAAAGGTTGAAGGTTTCATTAGCAGGCGTGGGTCTGAACTTGCATTGAAATATTTATGCATGAAGTTTGGTGGTTCTTTGTTTGACAAACTTCCCAAGATCTGGCATTGCCTCGTTGAGGTCCTTAAGCCTTGTAATCTTGAAGGCCTGACCCCAGAAGATGAGAGGATGATCGATCAATCTATTGATTCCATTAACGATCCTCAGATTTTGATAAACAATATTCAAGTAAGCACGATATACTTTACTGCAATGACTTTTCATTTAAAGATATGAGTCTAATGAAAGTCAGGTTCTTTATATCTTTGTTATCATTTAAATAGAATGACCCCTTTTTCTCTGTGTTACCCTTGGCAAAACAGTCATACTTGCAATGCAAATGAACTTACCAGAAGTGGGAGATTTTTGCTGTGTTTTTATGACTTACACCGTAGAAATCCTTTAAAGATCCTCATGTTGGTGGATGTATCATATATTAGCACTACCCTGAAGATCTATGACACCTTATTGCTGATATTCTATTAAAGGATATTTGCAGTGTACTTGGTTACAACCTCAACTTGATGTCATCTGGATGGAATATAATCCTGGTCATTTTTGTCGCATCATAATTGCAATTTAAGAGTTAACAAGCCTTGTTTTAGATTCTGCACAACAAAGATCAATGTCTGCCCAATTGGAGAACTTCTAATGTTTCTTTCTCTTCAGTTTTTAATTTTTTTTTTCTTTCCTGTCTCCTTTTTTGTCCTGGCAGGTGGTACGTTCTATTGCTCCTTTCCTGGAGGTGACACTGAGGCAGAAGCTGCTCACTCTTTTACCATGTATCTTCAGATGTGTTAGACATTCTCATATTGCTGTAAGATTATCTGCGTCAAGATGTATCACAGCAATGGCCAAGTCCATGGCTTTGGATGTAATGGGCCCTCTTATTGAGAATGTTGTGCCTATGTTGGGTGATATGGCATCTGTGCATGCTAGACAAGGAGCTGGCATGCTTGTAAGCTTGCTTGTACAAGGTTTGGGTTTGGAACTTGTTCCATATGCTCCTTTGTTGGTTGTTCCTCTTTTGAGGTGCATGAGTGACTGCGATCATTCTGTCAGACAGAGCGTAACACATAGTTTTGCTGCCCTGGTGCCTCTTCTTCCTCTAGCACGTGGTGTCTCTCCACCTGTTGGCCTGACCGACCGTTTGTCTAGAAATAAAGAAGATGCACAATTTCTGGAGCAACTAGTTGATAATTCTCATATTGATGATTACAAACTCCCCTTTGAACTAAAAGTGACTCTGAGGAGGTAATGGAATGTTTTCTGTATCAGTAATTATGCTTCCCTTTGAGGTAAATTGAAATGAAGTGGGGGGAATTATTGAAATGGTTGGAAGTATGTTCAATTCTTATCTCTGAATAATTAGAGGGAAAAGTCAGGGAGTGTTTATAAAATTGTACGTACTGTTATGCAAATTATTAGTTCCCCTTTTCTGCTTTTCATTTTCATTGTATCTAAATGTTCCTTCCCTTTCCTTATGCCGCTAAGTGAACTCAGTGTTCATAGTTCAGACAAATTGAGCAAATTAATTCTATTTATGCATTACAATTTGTTTTGTTTTATCATTCTCCCTCCCTCCCTCCCACCTATCCCAATCCCTCCCCCTCCTCTGTCCCTATCCAACTGTACATACACAGAATTGGACAAAACTTTATGCATATACATCAGGTGTCTGCTAGATAATCCTTTTCTTCCCCTCCACTTCTTGAAGGGAACCTATCTATACTTGAACCTTGAGGAGCTTTCACATCCTTTCAAATACCTATTATCCTGAGTTCTTTTCCTAGGTGCAATATTAATACAGCATCTATTTCAAAACCAGTGTATCCAATGGTTTTTATTGAATATCTCCGAACAACAAAGTGATCTCTCCTTATATTGTATCCTTGCCTAAGAATATCTTTCATGTGAATGCAACTTGACCTCTGATACCTATGTATTAATTTTGCTGAAGTTCATATATATATATATATATATTGTTTATTTACTTAATATACACTCACAATATTTTCTTTTTTTTTTGCTCTCAGACTCCCTTGCTCCTGTTTCGTGTGGCTTAGGTTAAATATGTGATTTTCCTTGTTCCTGTCAATGCTTTAGTAATATACCATTGTGTTAAGCTTGAATAGCAATAAAATGAATTAAAGTTAGAATTGCTTAATTGGATATTGCTTTCGTAGTGTGCACGTTAGACTCCTTGCGGTACAGGAGTCTGACAATGAAATTGGTAACCAAGTTTTGCTTGTCATAGCAATTATCATTTGTCCATTTGATGTGTTTTGCCTTCAACTTCCCAAGGTGGTTTCCACCATCATCTTTGCATTTTAATTTCATTTGGTGAGAATGCATTTTTTCTGGAAGTTCCAAGTATTGTTCTTGCATTATTCTAAGTTGATGCTTTGAAAGCTGGTGTATATACCACATCTGGGACTGAGAACGGAAAAAGCACTCCTTTTTCCTTTTACCTTATCTGTTAGGTCTTAAATATTTCAAAATTCCAGATTTTGACTTTATTGCTGTAATATCTGTATTATTGTTTTAATGAGTCCAAATGCATTGAACCCTGACTTCTAGTTTTGTGATTATTTTCCATTGATTGATATATAAATTCTAGCCTTATTCTCAAGCTTGTTTAGATCTTTCCTTTTCATCCAGAATTTCTGTTTCCTGTTACATCTGTGATGATCTTTTGATTTCTTTTGTACTTTCAGGTATCAGCAGGAAGGTATAAACTGGCTTGCATTTTTAAAACGGTTTAACCTTCATGGCATCTTGTGTGATGATATGGGCCTTGGTAAGACCCTTCAAGCATCATCAATTTTGGCGTCTGATATAGCAGAGCACATTGCTGCCAATAAGGGTGGGAACCTGCCACCGTCATTAATTATTTGTCCGTCAACCCTTGTTGGACACTGGGTCTATGAGATAGAAAAGTTTATTGATCCTTCTCTTTTAACAACACTTCAATACATCGGTTCTGCTCAAGAGCGCTCCTCTTTGCGACCTCTATTTAACAAGCATAATGCAATTGTAACATCATATGATGTTGTCCGCAAAGATATTGATTATCTCAGAACGCTTTTCTGGAATTACTGCATCCTAGATGAAGGACATATTATAAAAAATGCCAAGTCTAAAGTCACAGGTGCTGTGAAACAACTTAAAGCTAAGCACCGTCTCATATTGAGTGGAACACCAATCCAGGTTTGTCATCAAACTGAACTTCTTGTTGCAAAAATTACGTTGTATTGCTTGCTTACAGAGACTTCCCTTCTAATTGCAGAACAATGTGTTGGACCTGTGGTCTCTTTTTGACTTCCTTATGCCTGGGTTTCTTGGAACAGAAAGACAAGTATGTTGTATAGCCCATACATTTACACACTGTTTCTTGTTATATTTATCTATGAATTATAAAATTTATTGGTGACACTATTTTACAAATCAAATTTTTATGGGCTGACAGTATTTTGTAATATTCTTAAGTTTTTTGAATAAACCCATGTCCAACTATGCCATCATCTATGATCCTGAAATTCAAAGAGGATTTAACTAGCTATTTGTGCTTTCCCTGGTGAATTTGTTGACCATGAGATGTGTCTGGGTATCGTGTGGAAAGTAACCGAAATTTACCTGCACTTCTAAGTAATATAATTCTGTTCATCTGCACACAGGTGACTGGTATTTTGGGTATCTGAATTCAATCAAAAAGGATTTTACATGGAAAGTGGAAATATGACATTTTCCAATATAGTGAACATTGCAAATTTTTACCATACATCTATTTATTTAAGTGGAAAGGTGGATTAGCAATTTAGCATCCCGTGGAAGTACGAAAGTAAGTATATGGGATTTAGAGGTATGCCAAGTGTGTATAACAATCAGACAATGCCGGCGGATTCCATGAACTATCATTAACTACAGAAAGGCATACATGAGTGCGAGTAGTACTATGCCGTATCTCTATGTTATTGTGTTAGCTGTGACTCAATTCTACTCTCTTATAAATCTCTTTGAATATTATTTTCATTCATATCAGATAGTTAGAAAGTGTAGCAGTATACATTCTGTTCCTGATTCATTGTTATTGAAATGGGTTTCCCCTTATCTTGAGAGAATGAACCCAAGGGTTGTAGTGTTCATTAGATGCAACAGAGCCTTCTTCAAAGAGGTAAAAATTCGGGGACCTTTCCCTGCTCGCGAACCACCTGTACAGTAACAATACTTAATTACAATATGCTGTATTAATTGGATTAAATGCTTCATCATATCTGTAGTATTAATTGATTAAGAATTCTCTTTACTAATATGATACACGAAGGTCGCACAAAGTGTTTTCTCATCTTGGTTGGATGTCCCTGTGAACCATTTTTACATGTCTGTTAGTCACAAGCCTTGTTAACATCCCTTTGGTGCTTCAACAGTTTCAGGCCACTTATGGAAAACCTCTGTTAGCAGCCCGGGATCCTAAATGCTCGGCAAAAGATGCAGAAGCAGGGGTATTAGCCATGGAAGCATTGCATAAGCAGGTGCTTATTGTTGTTTTAAATGTTCTATGTTGTTGTAGGCTTGTAGCTATCTATTAACATTTTTTTGTTTTTTATGCATATTTAAACTGTTCTGGCTGATGGGATTCTCCTCTAATAGGTTATGCCTTTCCTTTTACGCCGTACGAAAGATGAAGTTTTGTCTGATCTGCCTGAGAAGATCATTCAGGACAGATATTGTGACTTGAGTCCTATACAGGTGAAATTATATGAACAGTTTTCGGGTTCACATGTAAAACAAGAAATCTCAAATATGGTTAAGATAAATGAAGATACAGGAGGGGCCCCCAAAGCATCTTCTCATGTTTTCCAGGTATCATTTGCGGTTAATATAACCAACCTAAATACAGTTTTCTTTTCTCTTTTTGCCTGATTTCCTTCTCTTCTCTGTTTCAGGCCCTTCAATACTTGTTGAAACTTTGTAGTCATCCATTACTTGTCGTTGGTGAAAGAATTCCAGAGTCACTCTTACCTATGCTGTCAGAACTTGTTCCTGCAAATTCTGACATTGCTTCAGAGCTTCATAAAATACATCATTCACCTAAACTTGTTGCCCTTCAGGAGATAATGGAAGAGTGTGGTATAGGTGTGGATGCATCTAGTTCTGAAGGCACTATTACTGTTGGGCAGCACAGAGTTCTAATATTTGCACAACATAAAGTAATGGCTGTCGTATCTTTTTTAATGGTATCTTCTTCTTCTGTATATTGTGCTTTTCTTTACTTGTAGTTGTGATTGCTCATGCAGGCCTTCTTGGACATTATTGAGAAGGACTTGTTCCAAACTCATATGAAAAAGTGAGTAGCACCTTTTCTATGCATGGTTATTTTCTCAAGATTTTGTTTGTGCTAGAGTCCTCTCCTTTCTGGAATTGTTTTTGAGCTTGTTTCCTCTACTTCAGTTTGTTTCTTACGCATGTGTTCTTGCTGAAATAGTTCTGGTGAGGACCGTTTTCTTGATTTGCATCTTAATTGCTTCATGCCTCTTTCTAAGCAGTGTTACATATCTGCGGTTGGATGGATCAGTTGAACCTGAAAAGCGCTTTGAAATCGTTAAAGCCTTCAACTCAGACCCTACAATTGATGCTCTGCTGCTCACAACACATGGTACTATTTTTCTCCCTTGCCAAACTCAATATGAGAAAATAACTTTTTTATGACTGAACCTCATAATTGCCATATGCAGTTGGTGGGCTTGGATTAAATTTGACATCGGCTGATACCCTTGTTTTCATGGAGCATGACTGGAATCCCATGAGAGATCATCAGGTAGGCTTGCAGTTTTTCTTTTCTATGGCTTGAATACTCACTACTTTGATTGCCAAAGAGAAGATTTCTTCTTATCCAAAGAGATTCAGGATTGCCTTTCGTCTCATATTATTTTATTAGACAGGTTTGGTAGAGTGATGGGATAGTACGGGATTTTGATTATTTTATGGATAAGTAATTGTCGATTGGTTATCCTTTAAATTATCTATTCCAACATTAAATTCTTGGTTTTTCAGGATAAATTTCAGAATTTAATACACGATTTACCAAATATGCCCTGTTGCAATTTGCACTGTTTTCTCATTTTTCTCCTACTTCCCAACTTCGTTCCCAACATCGCTACTTACCATCCACATAAATGCCTGCTCTGACCCCTACTTGGGGTGCCATCAACAACCCCATTGTTACCATCCCCCTCCCCCCCAACAAAAAGAAAACGGCATTACCACTCTCTGTGCTTACCTTATCAAATTCAAACCCTCTGAATGCCCCAATCACCTTGTCTAACCAGTGACATATTTTAATGTGAATATATATATATATATATATTAGTTGGAGAGAGATGGGAGGAAAAGTAAGAGATTGAAAAACAGAGAGGGAGGGGAGTTGGCAAGCCTGAATGAGGTATTCTCAGCTGCCATCCCATTCCCATAACGATTGCCGCTGAAATGGAAATGGCTACCGGAGAGGAGATTGAACATGGGTCTGGGTTATGTTTTGGGATCTGGGCCATGGGTAAGATGGAGAGCATGATTTCTTCCTTTTTTTCCCCCTTTGGTTTGAAGGACATTTTAGTCTTTTCGGTTCTAATCCTGATAAGGTTTGATTCTTTGACCATTCATATTGCTTTTCTCTTGCAACTATTTATCATGCAAATTAGTGATTGGATATTGGGTGTTAATCTTACATTGGCCAAACAAGCTACACATTAGGCGGGATTATTTATCAATCATGCTTAATGTCTCCAACCAAAAAATGCCTTCAGAATATCTGGAGAGGATTTTATATATATTAACATCCAAACCTGGGACAGATTCTGGGATCACCGTATTTACATTGTGTTTGTTTGTTCTATTGGACAGTTGTGACTGCTTCTTCATTTGATCAAAATAGATAAACGATATAATCCAATGATGCCTTCTTCATTTGATCTTAATAGATAAGCGATATAATCCCACGATGCCTTTTCTTCTTAGGGTGTCTTGGTGTTCCATTCATGAGGCATTACCAAATTTTTCAGCTTCTTTCTCTCGATATGAATCTTATGGGATGCACTTGATCAAACCTTATGGTCATCGCATGGAGGGGGGAGGGGGGAGTGGGGGGGGGAAGAAGGATTGTGCACCTTTTATTATTGAAAGAGAGTTCATATTTCTAAACAACACTTGCAGGCCATGGACAGAGCACACAGGTTAGGTCAGCGCAAGGTTGTCAATGTCCATCGTCTCATCATGCGAGGCACTTTGGAGGAGAAAGTTATGAGCCTCCAAAAGTTCAAAGTTTCAATAGCTAATGCTGTCATAAACGCAGACAATGCTAGCATGAATACAATGAATACAGATCAGTTACTTGATCTGTTTACTCCTGCAGATGGCAAAAAGGTATTTGCTCAGCATTCTATCAATTCTTGCTTTCAGCATATGAATTCCAATATCTATGGTTAAAACATCGTTTATCTGTTTCACTGTTATTCAGGGTGCAAAATCTTCACAGGCATCTGATGCGGATACAAAACTACCGAGCAAGGGAAAGGGACTAAAAGCCATTCTTGGTGGACTAGAGGAGCTTTGGGACCAGTCGCAGTACACTGAAGAATACAATCTAAGCCAGTTTTTGGCAAAGTTAAATGGCTGACTCTATCAATCACAGTAGTAGTATCATTATGAGAGCTCTTGATATTTTGGAGTAGAGTATGTATGCAGCATAACAACCCAGTCGAACCCCAAGCTGCAGAGAATGTACAAAGTGTATATATTCTTTAAGTGGCAGCTCCAATTTTGACATATAGCTCTAGTTATCTTTCCCCCTTCATTTTCTTTCTTCCTCAATTTTTTGGCAGTTCGTTTCTTCCATCGTGCATTTTAGAGCTTGCGGGAAGCCATGGATGGAGTAGTTTAGTTCCTGAGGCTTTTGGCTGTGCGGGCCAATGCAGATAGGGTACAAGAAGAATCTGTAAATTTTGGATACTGTAAATACATTCAGATATTCTTGATTTACAGTTGGCCATTATTCCAAAATCATTCATCCTCTCAATTTTTGTTGAAATGTAAATGCTGTT
>JACGDI010005832.1:1033719-1064214 GCA_014898725.1 Jacaranda copaia
ACATTTCTGCGATGCATGAGCTTCAAAATTATGTGTTGCTCCAACTCATTGTAACATCTAAATTTTTGGTGGGCAATCTATGATTTTGTTGTCCTAATTTTTATAGGGGATTTAAGATGTTTAAACTTCAGGCCTCACCGTATCATGTAGTATTATTGCTACAGATGAAAGGTGTATTAATTTATTATGTCGGTCCTGTTTTAAAGTAGCTCAGATGGGTGATTCTCTATATTTCTTTTTGTCTTGATTTTGTTCTGTATAATCTTGCAGAAATCAAATGGATGATTCTCTACATTTCTTTCTTTTGCAGCAAAGAAGAAAGGGTATAAATGCCTAAGAAGAGGCAAGAAGCCAATGCAAGTTCCTCAGCTTCTGATGGGGATTTGGAGGAACCGAGAATGGACATTAAGTCCATCCTGAAGGAAATCGAGTTCTTCGGTAAATTTGTTCCTCTATTACATTTGCCCAATTTGTTATGATTAAGAGTTGGACACAAATCACATACTATGATCTTGTGCAATAGGACTGAATTATTCTGTTTCAAGCATAAGAAAACATTGCCCAGTTGTGACATCCTAAATTGCTATCTTTCCTGAGCCATTGAGATGATTTACTAGTAACTAAGGCTTATCTATTGTAGATCTTTTCCCTATATTACTGGAGTATGTTCTTTACTTTTATGTTATATAAGGATCCTCACATATGACATGGAAACAGAAGGACTTGGAGAACAGGAGGGCAGTTTCTCGTGGTGGAAAGGTGATTTTCCTGTGTTCTTATGTTAATGCGCACACGTTTAGCTACCTATGTTCATATGTTAACTATTAGACTTCTCTACAGCTCCCAGAGCAGCAAAGATTACCTCTCAGCGTAGAACGAGTTACAATGAAAAAACAAAAGGAAGGACAAGAAAAATTGCATCAGGACGTCACTGACACCATCCACTTCATTATTTGTCAAGTATGTAAGTGTTTACGGGAAATGATATGGAGATAATTGATCTTTGCAGAATGCAATACTCAGAAGATTTGGAGGCTATAATAGCAGTGGTGCCAACAAGGCAGAAGAGAGATGCAGGCCAGAAGACAGACTTCTGAGGTCAACTGAAGGTCGTTTCAGAAATGGCGTCGTTGATGTCAAACATCTGTTACAACCCTCGGCCCCTCAAGTCACTGATGACAACAGCAGGCAGGCTACGAATAAAGGGAAGAAAAAGAAAAGTGGTGAAAAGGGTCACAGTGAGAGAAACGGCGGCGGAAAGAAGCAACACTAGAAACACTTGAACCTTTGAGAAATTGTAACTGGGGCACGGTTATAGTAGTTTTCTTCAGTTCCCTATTCGTTTTAACTTTTTTCCAATCTATCAAGGGGTTGGTTGATCCTTACCCGCATAATGCATTTATCGTTAAGTTCAGTTCTGTAGACAATTTAAAGCTTGTTAGACATTGAATCAATGAGTGATATGATATGTGCTTGGTTACAAAAAGCGTACTCATCTAGTATCATAATGTATATATCTGCTGATACAATTGTTCTGAATATTAGTGCATTTGAAGAAGGGCATATTTCATTTGTCAAAGATGGAGGGGACATGGCTTTTATGCTCCATATGCAGCTAGAAAGATGCTGCAGTTGAGCTTACATTCATGAACTCTAGACCAGGTTAATCTGACGCTGCTAACTATCCTTGTTTATGTGTATATGAAACACAAAATGATAACAATATGAAACTGAAATCCACCATCTTCTCTTCTTGAACTTAAACACAAGATCTTCAGATCCATCGCCTGCGGCTTTTGGTGCTTTGCGCTCCTTGGAACCACTTATCCCAGCCAACATCAGCTGGACCTCTCGTCCTGCATAAATTAACCATTCTTGAGAGTGTGGATTTTCATATTATTGCCCAGATAACGGAGAGGATCAAGAATTCTTACACTGGAAGCAGGGCATCTGGTACGGAGTTGACGCTTGAGATTAGCCTGTTATTAGGATAAGTGGACAACATAGCAAGTGACTAAAACTTTTTCTTTTGCCTTATTCTCAAATGCTAATTTGGTTTCAATTTGTCTACTCAAACTTCTCTTCTTGCTTGTATTTGCAAATTGCAACTTCAAGAAGGAAAACAATTAATTACATGACTTAGCATGGATTGGATTTCATTAGTCAATTTTGGCACCAAGAGATCAGTCTCGACTGAGTTTTCTAATCTACTTGCAATCTGGATGATTTCCTTCCCATTAAATTAGCATGCGTTTGGCTAAATTTCTTTGAAATATCTTATAAGTTTTTATATTTGTAAGATACGTTTTAAAGTTTATAAAATGTTAAATTTTAATTTAAAAATAAGATCTTGAAATATTTAGATAATTAATAATTATAAAATTATAAAAATTTGTTAAAATTTTAAAAACAAGTCAATTTCTGAAGTTTCTTTAAAAAATTGCTTTAAAAACTCTTAATATTTTATTTTGAGGGCTCCGAAGATATGTTTCTAAAAATATATCAAACCCTTACGAAGACATCCCCGTATATCTATTGGTTAATTTTTTTATGGGAGAGACCAAGTGTGGAGAAAAATAAATTAGAGGAACTGAAAAAACACCATTTTTTCAACTAAACATGGTGTAAATAACTGAACAACAAATTGAGTAACATAGCATTAGAAAAGGTAAAATGAACCCTTTTTTTCATTTTTTTTAGGTTGCATAATTCATCATTATATTATTCAAGAAAAAAGGCTTCTAGACCATTTGGTTTCATTTTTAATTCTTTTTCACATTTCTATTATTTAAAAATTAAAATACATTATTTTATATATATTTTTATACATCATCATTTTTATTTTTTTCTCGTAATATATTTTCCAACAATATGATATATCTTTCTTTATTTCATTAATATTATCTCTATAACCTATTAAACCCAATATAATTGTTGCTTTTCTATTTCCTTATCTAAATATAATCTCATTTTCACTTATTAATTTTTCAAATTTTAAAAATAATAAAAATAAAAGATGAGAATGAAAATGAAACCAAACATGCCCTTACTCTTGACAAACAGCAGAGGCTCCACCAATAGTTTCAAGCTCTTCTAGCTCATCCTGAGCAAGAAAAATAAAATTAAATAATCGCCACAAAATCAACAAAATGCTCCTTAACAAGTGAGAATCTGGAAAGGAAAAAAAGGAAAAATCTCCAATAAAAGCAGATTAATTAAGCTAGAAAAGATCACCTGGATTATTTGGATTTGCTGATTGAGGTAAGAAATTGCAGCAGCCATTCGATGTTTGCCCATAAGTCCAGGAATACTCATATTTGCTGATCCCTTAGATGATGGCATTGCCGCTGATGACGAAGAAGAGGGGGATGGGTTGGGATTGTTTGGCGGCTCAGCCGCATGCGGTGGAGCTGGGTCCATCAGCAACCGCGCCTCCGATGGATGTAGTTGTGTGTGGGGGGGCGGGGGTTAGGAGTTGGGGGGAGACTGGAGAGGGTGGACCAAATACAAGAAAATGAGTAAGATGGAAAATGGGAAAAAGGTGTACGAGCAGGTGGATCGAAGTAGATCAGAACTGACATGGAAAGTGGTCAAAAGTGGTAAGAACATGATATGTGTGGGGGATAATTATGTCCTCATGTGTGTGTATATATATATATAAATCTTCAAAGCAAGATTTTGTGTTACATATACACCCGCATATACGTATATATTTGCTATGATTTTTCTTGTTTAATTTGAATTTTGCTATTTTTAAATCATTACAATTTTAATTATTATTTATTTAAATTTCAATCGTTAATTCTTTTATCTTTACATTATCAATTTATTTAACACTAAACAGACTTTGTGAAAATATGTACTTGTCATTAATAATCGTTCAATGATAAAATAATTCTCCTTTTAAAATGGTATAAAATGTGAAATAATTTTATCAAGAATTTATATGACATAAAAAATATTTTTTTCCTTTGAAAATACTACGTTAATGCAAAACCTATGATCCTTGGATTCAATCATGATATCACGCAAGAACTTTAACATAAAAAAAATTATGGGGTAAAAATCATGTTAATTTATTGATAAGATCCACATGGTATTGATGTGATTTTACTGTATTTAGGAATTAGGGCTTTAGCTTGTTAGAGGTCAAAGGTCAACTCAAAGCAAAGAGAAGGTCAATTCTTGGGAAGGCCAAACTGATTTTGCAAGTTCACCTGAAATTCACGAGGTGTCCGTGTCTTGTAAATTGTAGCTTATAATTCAAGGAGAATCAAACTTTAATGAATCCAGCCTGTCCAAGAAAGAACCCCTAAAGATATATATCAAGTGGGTCATGCTTCCATGCTTCCATGCTTCATTGTCTCCTTAGTTAGCAAAACCCAATGTGGCTTTTGAATTATTTGCCTGCACATCACTGTTTTGAAAATCGGATCGAATTTGTCGGTTCGATCGGCCCAATCGATGACTAAAGACTAATTCGATCCGGTTGAGTCATAAAACTCGATCATGGTCAAAATCAGTCAAAAACTGATTGAAGCGGTCAAAATTGGTTAAAAATCGGACCAGTTTCGGACCAGTTCAACCGGCTCAGTTTTTTTTTTAATTTTGATTTTTTTTTAAAAAGAGAAAATTATGTTGAAGATGATGATTAAAAATTTTAGATATGTAATTTTTGAAACATAAATTTATTTTTTTTAAATTTAATGTAGTGGTAGTTATATACCAATATTTATATTTAATTTATTATTTTATTTTGTTTAATATCTCTAAAATTATATCAAATATTTAACATAGAATAATTTATTTTTACTTGAGTTGAAGTATGAAACGAAAGATTATTTAAATTAATGTGAAATATTATTTTTTATTTATTTATAATTAACTAATTTTTAAACATTATTTTTTTCTAAAAAATGTACTTCAAATAAAGTAAGTTAATTTTTTTTTCAAATAATATTCTTTCTATATCAATGAAAGTTTTATTTTTTAGTAATATTAAAATATTATATATATTTATAAAATTAAATATAATTATTACGTCATACCGGTTCGACTACTGGTGGAACCGGTTGAACCGATTGAACCAGTAACTAGTAATGTTACCGATTCAGTATCCGATCCGATTTTGAAAACATTGCTGCACATCTTTATACACACACATATATATATAAGGGCGAAAAATTTCATAAAATAAAATCCATAGATTCACAAGCCACCTTATTGCATTTTTCAACCACAAGAATACTAAAAGAGAAATAATATTGAATAAATAGAAATCTTTGGGAATGTTTGATTATGTTATCTCAAAATAAAATTATTTTGAAAAAATATAATTAAATATATTCTTATTTTCCTTTCAAAACACATACAAAAGAAAAATCCCAATATACCCTCTACTATCATCCATTATCCACAAAACTTTCCCATTTTTTAATATATGCATACATATATTATATATATTATATATATTTTTATTATTTAAACAATAAAAAATCATTCAATTCCAACTTCGCTTGAAAAAGTTCAATAAAAAAGTATTGGTTTGACTGCTACAATTAAAAAAATCTTCCATCAAAATATAAACAAATATACCGAACTCTCTAAAATCAATTTTTAGCTATTTTCAAAAATATAACTAAAAATCAATTACATTTCCCAACACAACTTTCACATTTTTCAATAATTTATTCTCTCAAAATACATAATAAACATATAATAAAATCACACAAAAAACATAACCAAACATTGCCCTTAATTTTTGCAATTTAATCATCTTTAACCATGAACAAGTCAAATAGTAAGTTGTTTCAGTTATATTATCAACACACCTTTATGTATAAAGTTCGGATTTTGAATTGTGACAAATTTTAAATGTATGTATGTATGTATAAATAAAAAAGAAAAATCTTTAATCATCAATCACCATATTAAAAGGTCATGAATATTGTTGTCCAACCCAATGTGTCCCACAATTTGCATCCATTGATTAAGATAACGAACAAGATTAAGAACCATCTCGGACTCACAAAGCTCATCAAAATAGGCAATGTCCAAGAAACCTAATTGCCAAGCCTTAATTTGCATACAACGAGGTCAAAGTTAATGAATATAAGCCCATTTCATATAACTAAGCGCATGAAATAAATAACACTAATTGGAGGGGGGGTATCCAAACAAATTTGTCAAGCCCATTTATATTGTCAAAAAAGTGCACAATGTCAAAGCCCATTCATATTAGCAAGCCCATTTAGTTTCCAAACAAATTTGTACTCATTATTATTATTATTTCTTTATCATAATGCAACAAAGCAAAGTTGGTTCCAATTGAATCCAAAATAAATTTTTTTGAGAATTTTATTTTTGTTTGTATTTTTATATAGACACTTTTTTTAATAAAGATTTTTATGTAGGATCTCATATTTAAAATTTTTTTGTTTTTAATTAAACTTTACATATATAAGTGTGATGACGGTATTAATTAATCAATTAATCAATGATAATTTTTTAAAATTTATTGGATGTTCTTACTTAACCTTCTTACTTACTTAACCTTTTTGCAATGAGTGAAATGTTCAAATTTATTTTTATTTATCTAACAATAAGTTTTCGGCATGTTTGCATGTCTACAATGATGTGGGAGTATTGAAGTTTTGCAAATATTAGGATTTTTGTTATATTTATGCATATTTTAAACTATAGAATAAACTTTGCATACCCTATAAAACTTTTTAAAGAGTTTGACAAAAAAATTTGCCTTTCAAACTTATATGTTCATAATAAAATAGTATTTGTAGCTTATTTTAAGTAACCTATGAAAACCAGCTTATAATTTTTGACCATAATAAGCATAGGTAAAATTGTAATAAGGTCTCGTTCTAATTTTCTTCGTTCACGTCCAATGGCCAGTGCAGCAGCTACAGCTTCTGCAAAATCGCTTATCAAAAAGCTGCTCTTCCATTCCCCATCCATACCGCCGCCGAAAATCTCTCCTCGTCGCTTTTCCGTTACCACTGCTACTAAAGCAACACACAGTGCTCTCAGAAACAAAAACAAAAACAAAAGCGAGAAAAATCAGAAGCGAAAAGCAGAGTTGCTAGTGAAGAGGCGAACGCGCTCGGAGAAAGAGCTCGACGAGGAGGGCTTCTCGAAGCAGTATGGAAATGATAGTTCGGCCCATGTCCCCGTCATGCTTGGCGAAGTGCTTGACGTATTTGCTTCGGTACCGCTTAAATCTTTCGTCGACTGTACTCTTGGTGCGGGTGGCCACTCCGCTGCGGTGGGTGAATTATTTAATCATCTAAGGCGTTTATGTTTTTCTTTTCATTTTTTTGGGGATTGAAAATCATTGTTGGTGTGCTTGGAGATAGAATTTCTTTGGGAGAAAAATAATGGAAGAGTTCAATTTTTCATTTTTTTAATGGCGTTGGCTACCTATTGAATAGGGAATACATTTCAAAACGGTTTAATAATTTGAATTTCTCAAGACTGTAGTAATTTGAGAAGAAATTGTTACTGCTTTGTTTATCATAGTCCAGCTACAATTTGGGATGATGCTGATTGGATGGCAATTGGGCTATTTCCACTGTATTCGTTTGATTATTGGTAATAATATTTGATGACAAGCTATAATGGCACAACTAGGCATGAAGGATCGGTATCCCTTGAATATGGTGTTTCTTTTAAGAAACTTATTGAACTAGCCTCTTTAAAATCGGATTATCTGACATAGTGTGCTCGAAGATCAAATTTTGCTTTGCTGATCCATGATTGCTATTGCTGTTGTTCTTTCTGGTTGGATTGTTATTGGCGAAGTTGTAAAAGTTGGATAATATGAAGGAATATATGAGACAAGCATGGACAAATTCTATAATTTCCACCAAGCATGTAGGTTATACATTATGTAAAAGTGACTTAAATAGGTTCGTAAGTTTTGATTATGAATAACGAAGAGAGGTATATCTATTTGTATCTGCACAATGGTATCGGGAAAAGATTTTTATAGGATAATCTAATTCTTGATTTTTCATTTTTCTTATTAAAGAAATTCCTATTCTAATTGTCTCACTCTTGACATGGAGTCTCGAAATTTTGTTTGCCAACTTATGCTTGCCCAGAAAATTTCACAAATCTTGTAGGTAAGTTTGTCTTGATATGTGGTCCATCAACTGATTTTGCATTGCATGCCATAGGGCAAAGAACTAAACTCTGATAGTTGAACTAGGTCATTGAATTTGGCATCTACGCTAAAACATGTCTGAGAAAGAATATAAAGAAAGACAAATGGAGTAGTCCAACATTTTTCACGATTAGTGAGTAAACCTGGTTGATATTGGAGAAGGACTAGAGCATAAGTTCCTACTGCTATTTAATGTTGTTACTGGTGGAGCATTCAACAATTTCATGGAATTCTTAAGCAAACTCTATATATGGCTGACTGAAGCTTGCTATTGTAAATGCAGATAATTCAAGCTCATCCCGAAATGGAGTTTTATGTTGGATTTGATGTTGATCCTATTGCCCATCAGATAGCTCTAGCTAAGATAAATAATGTCTTGCACGAAGATTCTGGCCGCTGTACAACAGACTTACAAGTGCATACCTCCACGCAGAACTTCAAAAGTATCAAGGCTGTGCTTCATGACATTGATCAGAAGCATACGGCTCCTGGAGTTCAAGGAATTTTGATTGACTTGGGAATGTCATCCATGCAGGTATGCTGCAAACCATATCATTTCTGCAAATTTATCAGTTGGTTCTACATTTCTTTGACAGTGATGGCTCATGCTCCTCCACATGCATGTATGTTTATGTGTCTCCTTTGCCTGTTTTCACTTGCTGCTAATTCCAAAATGGTGCCACTAATCTTTGCTTCATGTGACAATTTTATCTGGACTAATCCGGGTTCTTATAATTCTATGCTTTTAATTCTTCAATGCTGTACTAGGATTTCACTTGCTGCTATGTTACATGTATAAGAAATGTCTCTTCTTCATTTGTTTGTTGCATCATTTAGCTAGTTTATTGAGTATGAATATAATACACATTCTCCACACTTACAACATGGTCTCTGGGGCCTAGATTCATTCTTCTTTTCGTTTCTTTTTAAACAATATTGTTCTTTTTACATATTTGAAAGAAAATACCCTAACTGCAATATGGATTTTTCTCGCTTGTGCTCCGCAGGTAAACAATGCTGATAGAGGATTTAGTGTACTCTGTGATGGACCTCTAGATATGCGGATGAATCCCCAGGTAACTGCGGCTGCCTTCTACCAGGGCCATATTTCATGAATCACCTTTATTGGATCTTCAGCACTGGCTGATGGCTCATGACTGCCTCTATTCTATCTAGCAAAGTTTCCATGCTGAATAACAAAGTCATAATAAAAAAAGCAGCAAAAACCATGTGACTTTATGCATCTTTACATTGAGGGGGCACATTTCTACAAAATGCATTGAAAACAACTTATAATTGTCAATAGATGTTCGCTAAATGTACAATATCTATATTGTAACAGCCTAAAGGAAAATTACTGATTTTACTGGCATTCTACTGGGGACAGTTTTCTATTAAGCTCAAACATATCCCACAGTTTGATGGTCCATCCTAATGTAAAGTACTGATAGTTTATTTAAGCATTCCCCATGACTTTTATTCGTATTTATCTTTTTTCAAGAGTGGACATTTATTTTATTTTATTTGTTGTTTTTTAATTAATAGAATTGTTTCATGCAAATTTATTTGAGCCTGCCTGGCAGTATGTTTTGAATTTGAATGCACCTCTACTTGAGATCTTGAAAAGGATAACCAACATGTGGTAGAGATCCCCACACTTATATATTTACACGAATGAACTGGTGTAATGGAGCCTCCCTCTGTAGCTGAGAAAGGTCAATGGATTATCTCCTGTTATAATTGCCTGCGACTATTATTCTGGCAATGTTGCTAATGTGCCGTATGTCTTTCTCTTCCCTGGCCACTCTATTTCTAGACAGATTTATGTAGTCTATATGTATTTGTTGCTCCTCCTTTTGTTTTAAGTGGAATGTTCATATAGCTTGTCCTCTTGACTGATGGGAGCAGGGTAATGACAGGATTGTCTGAAGGCAGAAGACATTTTAAATTTATGGCCAGATGCTGAAGTGGGGCGAATTTTGCGGGATTATGGTGAAGAAAACAATTGGTTCTCTCTGCAAAAGAAAATTGTTAAGGCTCGTTTGACTGGCGGACTGCATTCCACACGCGAGCTAGTTGACCTCATCCGAGGCTCAACTTCTTGGACAAGAGGTAGTTTTCCTTCTTGATCTGTGTTAACTTGGCAGGACTTATGGGCTGTTTTGATTTATGGTACGTTTTTGCGTGTTTCTAAGGAACGGATGGCAATAAAATTGATTCCAAACATTTCAATTAACACAAATTACCTCTAACTTAACCAGGAGGAAGGCAGGGTTGGATTAAGACTGCAACACGGGTATTTCAAGCTTTGCGAATAGCTGTGAATGATGAACTCAACACACTCAAGGATTCCATCCATTCTTGTTTTGATTCCCTTGCTTCTGGAGGAAGGCTTGCTGTCATATCATTCCATAGTTTAGAAGACAGAATAGTGAAGCAGGCATTTCTGGACATCATGAACTGTGGTGATGATGGAGGTAACAAAGAGAGTCGTTTGAATGATCCTAGAAAACACGATTCTTACAAGGAAAAGGAACCCTGGATGAAACAGATGGTGCTAGGCCCGCATGCAAGTATCCTTACAAAGAGACCCATAACACCATCTGAAGCGGAGGAGAGACTGAACCCTCGAAGCCGAAGTGCTAAACTTAGGGTAATTGAGAAGATCTGAAGAGAATGCCTGTGGGATTTGCAGATTTGATGGGTTAATTTTCTCAACTCGTGACACAATATATTTTATTGTGCTCGTGTCAGAGAAAAAAGAACAAATTGCAAGTGTTTTTAAACAATGCAGAAATTTGCCATAAAAGGAATTAGTTACTATTTCAATAATTACTAGTATTATTAAGTGAACAAAAATAAATAAATAAATTTAGGTCAATATAACCTAATTAATACATATAACATTTCATTGTTTTTACAATAACTTTGCATTAAGTTTTCATGAATGCATAGATGTTATATTTGAGTTTTGCTTTATTGTTTTTGAAAAAAAACTATTTGACTTAAAATCAAAATATACATATCATTGGAATTTTAAATTTTAATATAATATATTGATGAAAGAAAATTACAAATTTAATAAAGATGGTCGTATCATTAAATGTTCAATTTGACACATAATGTAGCAAGTCAAATATTAAATTCGACACATAATGTAGTAAGTCAAATATAAATATTATAATATTTTCACCTAATAATTCATACTATGAGTTTACATCCAATTAAATGGCAAAAAAAATTATCCATGTTGATAAATAATAAGGTTAGGATTAAATGTCATTAAGATATAAAAAAAATTGTTTGAAAATGAGATAACTAAATGGGTGATGTCGGAAGGGCCAAATGGAATTCACTGTTTTCCGACACGTCACTGACTCGGCATTTCGAAGTTGGGATCTGTTTTCTGCTGACTGCTCAGCTCCAAACTTCAAAAAGAAAAAGAAAAAACACTCTGAGAAGTAGAAACAGTGATCCCATATTCCCATATAAATGGCCACAGCTAAATACCACTTTGCACGCTCCCCATTTCACGGGCATCTTTTCCAAGAAATGTTAACCTCCAGAGCAAGGTACTCTCTTTTCTTGTAGATATACTGTGTGAATGTGCGTTTTTTGTGGCATATGTACATTCTTGTTCAATATTTTTGGTGAAGATTGAACTTTTTTCATACCCTTTAAGTAAGAGAAATGGAGGCATCCAAGTGAGTGTAAAGAAAGCAAAGTTGTCGGAGTCAAATGCAAAAAGAGCTAATCTTTCTGCTAGAAAGAAGGAGAGGATAAAGATTCCTAACTATGGTGATGATATTGGAGGAAATGGTATTCATCATATTAGTAAGTTTTTCGGTCATCCATCTGGAGTTGAAGCAATCTTGAATACGAGGGCCTTGCAGACTTATCAATCGCTTGATTCCAATTTGTACAGGTAGATATTCTCTCTCTCTTTATTCTTATGCTTCTGAGTTTCTCCTATTTGTGTGTAGTTTAATGCCTTGATCTGACATGTGAATACTCGCATGCATTGGGGCTCATGTGTTTGATAAAAGGTATAGAACAAGGATGTCAAGGAACCAGGAACTTGTACTGTTAGTGCTAATTTGTTACTCAGGAATGGGATAGGAATGCGATTTCTCACACCCATGTTCTGTATGTATCAAACTCAGAACACTTATTATGCCTCACAGAAGTCGTTGAACAGTGGTCCACTTTATAAGTTGCTACTTGGCATAGCAAGTACCAAGAGTTGGAGTCATAAGCTGTATTCTATAGTGTGGACTTTTGGGGGATGAAATTTAGCCCTTCAGAACTGGCCTTATGCTGCTTTTGATATTGTCTGATTAGTTTCCCACTTTTATTTACTTAGTGTCCATTTTAGACTAGTGGTAGGTAAAATTGCTCAACATGGTATGACTTGAGCATGGTGTTTAGCAGTTCCCTTAGTGGGTCCACATATGAACGGCTTGCATTTTAGTTCCCATTGAAGTTGCTGAGTAGGTCAATGCGGACAAGCAGGGTGTGCCACTAACATGTGATAAGAAATCTGTGAAATATATATTTCTAAAAGACTAAAGAGTTCATTGAGAAGATATTATTGAATTGGTGCAGTTAAAAAATGAATTACGGGTGTCTTACTCACACCCTCTAGAATTCTGACTTTATTTAGTTAGTTACACTTGTAAATTAAACAAATATACAGTTTCATCTATTAATAATCCCCATAAAATTTTTGGCATAAATACTCCAGCAGCCAGACAAATCATTTATGACGTGAGATATACAGCATGGAATGAAAATTACTAATGCTTTTCTCTTTCTTTCCTACTTTGTCAAGATTGCAATCATATTACTTGCATGGATGGAAGGGTATCCCAGGCCTCTACTATCTGTAAGTATAGCCACTAACTGATGTGAACTACGTGTAGGTGTATTCTGCCGCAGATTCAACTTCTCAATTTTAGGGTTGCACCAGTTTTGGACTTACAAGTAACTCCCACTAGTGAAGATTGCGTAGTTGAGATGTTATCTTGCAAGGTAAGCTTGTCATATTGAGACAGGAGTTGAACTCAAGAATAAATGAACGCTTAATATTATGTCAAAAGATTGGGTTGCTAAGTCAGATTGCTCTGCTGCTCAGTGCAATCAACAGGTTATATTGCAACTTTTTGTAATTTTCTCGGCCAACTCATTAATCAACATTGATCACACAAGTCTTGAAGCATTGATGAATTCTCCCTAAGAAAAGAGTATAAAACCATAATTGTTGATTCATGTACGCAATTTTGATTTCTGATTTGTGGAATGAAGCCTAGCTTGTTCCTTTTTCTTTATAATGAACAAGCTCCTTGAATGAGGTCTTATCATTTGTACCACAATTGCTAATCCTCAAAGGCATACTTCCTTGTTGGGACTTCGGATCTAGTAGCATTGAATTGACCAGCTGTTGCAGTCATATATAGATGAATGTTTAACATCTTTGCTCCTTCACACACTTATCTTTGATATCATGCCAAACTTAAATTGTTGCAGTTTGAGGGTAGTGACGAGGTGGAACGCCAGAATGAGCACTTTGCAGGTACTTTTAGATTTATAATACTATACATTTCTCGTGTAAATAAGAATCCCTGGCCTTCTGACCTGTACCAGAAAGATAATTTACATCTGGCCCCAGCAATAAAATGTAGAAACCCATGAGGGACATGGCTTCTTGAAACATTGATGTTTAGAACTTGACCATGTACATTTGTAGACTTCACTTGTAGACCATATCCTAAAGTTGAGGGAGTATGGTAATTCTATGGTCGTCAACTTGGTATTAAAACCTGTTAGAGTTGGCTCTGAATGACAGACAAATATTCCCACATATCACACCATTGCTTTCAATAGTTCAATGCTTAAACTACTTATATTCATTGCAATGACTGTCGGAGCCGTTGATTAGGATTGACCTACACTATTCGTTTTCAAATTTTTGCAGCTTCTATGAGGAACCATATAAAATGGCAAACTATTGATGCTGAACAATTTTTGGATGTTGATGTGGCATTAAATATCGTCCTTGAGGTTGTTGTCCTGCTTAAGTTCTCTTTTCTGACTCATAAATAATTTTTTGTTTGTAGAAAAAGTTGTTTCTTTAGAAAGCAACTGAACTCTAGGAAGTACATGATTGGAGATGTTGTCATCAAGATAAATTTGGTCAATTTATTTAGAAGTTCTTAATTGGATACTTTTAGCAATCCCTTAAGAGCAGTCTTGACCAGTGACTGAGATTAAAATGTTTCAAACACTGTGCATAGACTCCAGATTTAATAGGTTCTCGTGTCAGATCTTTTAAAAGAAGTCTTGAAAATTGTTTGTTATGCTGCTGCATAATTCTGTCCAGTAATGATTTATTGAGTTGAAATCTTATGATGTCCTAAGCATACATTGTGGAGAAATAGCTGTATGCTAATAACTTCATGTTTTTAATCACACTCTTTGCATCAAGACCAACCCCAAGGAGTCAACAGAGCAAGCTATAATCCAATAACAATTCAGATTGTGTCCACTCCCTATGCAGTATGGTTTTCTTGATATGGGTATTGGAATGCTAAATTAAAAATGTGTTTTCCTCTGATGCACCTCTTTGGTATTGTTTCGTGTACCTCTATCTAGGATTTAGCTTGTCCTAAATCTTATCAATGCCACTGGTTGAATTTCGTAATATTACTGGTATTGATTTTATGCAGATTTACACTCAGCCATTTACTTTGCTGCCCGTATCAGCTGTTGAAGGTCCTGGAAACATGTAAGTATCTAAAATTGATTATCAGTAACCGGAACTTTTCTTGTCTGAGAAAGTAAGTTCTTAACTATATGAAATCAGAATTAAAATCCATATTTTCATTTGCAATTCAATTTGTTCTTTTCAACAGTTCTCTTTTGGAAAAGGTAGAAAGGTGGGTCTTAGTAAAATGCATAAATATTCTAGTACTTCCTGATGAGTGTCCAGGCCATGACTGAATTTTCTTGCATCCAGAGTGATGCAAGCCTTAGTGGACCAGCTAGTGCCTTTGCTCTTAAAACAGCTGCTGCAAGATTATGGGGAATGGGTTGGCCAACAACGCAAACACCTTCAATGACAGCATACTCTTTTCATATATATAACCCCACAACGTGAGTTCCTCAACTTCATCATGGTTCCGTGACACATGATATTGTGTCTTGCTTTATCATGTTTCACACTGGTGACATACAATAAAAGGATTTTTGGCTTCTATTATTTTTTATCATTTTTATAAACTTGCTTCTTGGTGCTTATTACATTTGCGGGCAAAAGCTTCTTGTATCATGTAGTTAGATACTTTTCCAGGAAATTTAAATGGCCTTGAGGTGTTGCCCCATGCCTATAAAACAAGCTCCCAAGCCGCTGAAACATGGAGGTGTGCAGTCTACTCATTTTCATGAACCGTGTTCGACATATATTTTTTGAAGTTTTCTTGATTAGTAGTTGTCACATCAAATTGTTGTAGTACTAATATTATTCTAATTATATTAAGTTAATAATTCCAAGATTTATATTTATATTAACATAATGAATGAAAAATATATATTTATTTGCAATTTGGGGGAATATAAATATTATTTATAATTGCCAACCTTTGTCTCCAACAAAATAAGGACTATTTTCTTGAGACAATATGTAGGGGAGATTGTTTCGCTTCATTCTTAAAAGCAACATACTTGTGCATATATCAAAGGGAAAGCTGCAAGCTAATTATTCCAAGTTGGAGGAACAATAATTATCAAGCGACGCCCTTGAGAGGCTCACCAGCACCATAACTGGTTGCAACTTTGTCGCTTGAGTTTAATTCTTCAAAGTAATCAGCACGAACATTGTCAGCCAACATCAAGGCAACCAGCCAGAAGAGGCAAGAATCCAGAGACAGAAAGGCTCCTCCACCAAGAATACCTGTCTTGGCTGTAGGGCATTCTGTTTCCAAATTGTGATGAACATTGTGGACGTGGTGGAGTTGCTCCGTGATTGTAGGCCATAACAGCAATGTTCCTGCTAGACCAGTCGTTGCCCTTCAAATGGGCAACCAAAGAAAATCGAAAACACATATAAGGAGACAAGAAATATAATGAAAAAACAGAAAAAGCCATCAAACTAAAAACAAAAGTAAAGGGTTTTGTATATACTCACACAGCAATATTGACGAAGACAAGGAAGCCTTTGTTCTGGAAAAAAACAGCCCTTGGGATAGGCTTTCCTTTGTAGGGATAAAATAAAGAAAAATAACCAGCAACGGTGCAGGCAGCAAGGAATGCAGTAGACAAGTATCCCAACGCCACAGTGGGATCAGATGGATATTTGCAAATGACAACGCCCTTCCCTGTTATAACAGTCCCAGATGCAGGCTGCAAAATCCAAGCACATACATATCAGAAAAGCAGATAGCTGGTATTATAAAACCAATTGAGAGCTGCACAAATCTAACATATGCTGATATGTTCCAAGTGTTTTCTTTTTCCCTTTTCTGTTTTCTATTGCTCAAAATCTGATGTCAAGGAAAGACTTTATGCATCATGGTGGAATAATAAAAAATTTCAATGATTTCAGGTGTAGTGAACAGAAAAACTGTTGATAAAAAACATATAATCTTTCTCCAATAGCCCCTGGACAAGAATAGTGAGTTCATAATTAAAATGTAAAAATATTATCATTTTCATATTCCTATGAGCCATCGCAAGATGCAACAGAAGATTAAATGTAGATTAATCCACTTAAGGTGGCTGATGGAACAAAACATTGATTGCATTGATGTATTCAAGGGGACATTCATCAATCTGTCCCTTGGTAAGTGCTTGGGATAAGGGTCATCACAAATCATCATATGTGATGAATTTACCCCACTCAACATGGGTTTTTGGATCCATACAAATATTTTCGTTCGAAATATTGACACATAATTAATGGAATGCTTATCACCATTTTTTGAGAAAAAGGTCTTCTCAGTGTTTGTGTAAATGATCTTTCCCCCACACTCCATTATAGCAAGAGCCCTGAATCCAGAACTGCTTGTAGTTCCAATCTGAATGTCTGGAGAACATTGCAAGAGGGCCATATTCATGGAGCGTTTCATCCATGGATGGAAAAAAAAAATTTCTCTGTAGGAAAAAACTCTCTTTCAAATCCTAACATCACAACATCGGATCCTTCAATCAAGACTAACATGCTGATGAACAGAAACAAAGTTCCAATATAATTGAAAATCCAAACAATAAGCAAACTATAATTACCAACCAAGGCCTTGGAAATTCAATTAAACCACAGAAATTCAACCCCAAGAGATAAAGATCAAAAAGGATGAAAGTGTGTTGTAAAGGGCACATGGTAAAAGCATCAAAGATTTCATTTTTCCTCAGATAAAAAGATTACCTTCTTGTTTTCAGCAATAACTCCAAATACGAAGGACAGTGCCCCAAGGGATGCCACTATCAGAGCCATTTGCTTGATGGTAAATGCCATTTCCTCTGAAATTACCTATATCAATTTACATAACAAAAATCAGAAAAACCAGAGACCAAAAGCCACAAGAATGAGATTCTGATGTGGAAAATAAAATGTCGATAAATTTATAAAAAAAAAAAAAGGTTGACAATGTACCAACAACAAAAAACAGAAACAAATATTTTGCAATTTCCTCCTCTTTCACACATGATTGAAACTAAATCCATAAACTTTTCACACAAAAAAGGTAAAACAAGAATCTTGCGATAAAGAAAATTGAGCCCGTTTCAGAAAAGAAAAAAAAAATCTAATCTTTTTTCGAATCAACCCCACCCGTCAAAAGAAAAACGAGAATTTTGGAAAAAAAATGCCAAGAGATTTAAAAAAAATAAAAATAAAAAATAAAGAAAAAGAATCACAAACGTGTAACACCTGTAGCCCAGAAAAAATTGAAGAAGAATGGAATCAGATGTCTCTCCTAACAATATTTCAACGCTTCGCTGGATGAGAGTAGTGAGGGAGACGATAATAAGTATTAGCGTGACCGCTGACTCTTGACTCCTGAATTTTTTTCACCTTTTGTTTTATTATTATTATTATTATTTTTTAAATTGAGAATTTGAAGGATTATGGGGTCCAATTTGATATGCTTTTCCAAATGGGCTGGAATTCGGTGTGCTGGCTGCTAATGTGGGATGTATGTGGACGCAGATTGGGGCCCGGGGGTTGTAAACTTTTGGTAATTTTATTTAATGTTTGGTCAAAATTTATAAGCAACATCAGCATATATGATAATCCAGTGCGAAATTTACATTTCTGAAAATATGGTTATGATAATATTACAAGAAATTAAAAATAAATTTGGACACCGAAAATCTGGTGAAAGTAATTCAATTCAAGCAATAATATTATTGATTTTTTATTTTGAAAAATTTAATGATTTTAGGAAAAATTATGATTAAGGAGAAATGAAATTATGTATAAAACAAAAATTATGCTATTCCTTCTATTATTTATAAAAGAAATTGATCCTCCGTTCAATATTTTTTTTTTTTATCCAATTGAACTTTTTTTTTCTCTTAACAAATCTACCAATAGCATGGAAGGAAAAAAAATGCAATCTACACTTAATTGTATTTGAAAATTTTGTGCAATATTTGTAAAAACTTAAGATAATTGATAATTATATTGAATAAGTTTTTCTCTGGAAAAAACAATTCATAGAAATGTAATTTTGTATTAAAATTGATATTTTCATAATTTATAAATTTTCTAGTTCATTCTCCTTATTTAGTTAGAAATTACTGTGTCGTTTATCATAGAATTTTCCTATTCCCTTAGCCAAATTTTTCGCCAACTTTCACTCTATATTTTGGTAAGATTTTCCTTAAACTCCTTACATTAAAATTTCTTATGTCTACTGATATTCAATTTTAAAATTAATTTTCTTTTAACCGTATTCATTTATTTATAATGAAAACTTTTACAAATCTGATTTTATAGAAGGAAACTTTAGTTCGAGTGGCTAATGGTCCAGTGACATCAGTCTTCTCTATTATGTAGGAGGTTAGAAATTCGAATTCGAATATGCTCCTTGTACGTATAAAAATGCGCAGTTTGTATTTCACTTTATTTTATTCAATTTCAATTATAGGATACTATTGTCTCGTTAAAAGAATAAATTCATTATTGTAAGATCTAAAAAAAATAAAAATAAAAAGGAAAGAAAACTTTAGTTCTATGTCAAGGTAAAAACTCTGTCTACTACAATTTGGGTTAGTTTGCTTCGAATGATATGATTATAAATGATATATAAACAACTAGTTATGTTTTAAGCCTATCAAGGTAAAGTAATATAATTTCACGTTTGGTTGGTAAGATTAATTGAAAAATAAATTAAAACAAAACATATGATTTTACAATTATAATCATTTATCATTTATTTTAATAATTTTTTTACATACTAATTAAGGGTAATTTATTTTTTTTCAATCTTATCCAACCCAAGAAAAATGTATCAAACCGCTCTTCTCTTTATGCATATTCCAACTTAACATAGAGCCAATGATTTATCAAGGGTTCTATATTAAAACAAACAAATAATAAATTATGAGTAATTATATATCTATCAAGTACAATCGATCGAAACAAACAAGCCTTTTACATATCGGAAACTTCAAGAAACTATTTTTCTCCAAATATTTAATTTATCAAACTTAAAGTAATCGTTGCTACCAATCAATTTAAACACCCTGCAGGAAGGGGGGGAAATCCGGTAAAATCCGTCATGCCCTCAGAAAAACTGGAAGTAAATAAATAAATAAACAAATAAGGGAAGGAAGACACCTACCACACCATCAGAATTTCTACAGAAAAAAACAAGAAAAAGAAAAGAAAATTCATTAAAATTTGACAACTTTACAACCTATAAGGCAAAAAAATAAAAATAAAAATAAAAATAAATAATAATAAACAACTCCTCCATTAATCCACAGTATTAATTATAGTATCACGTTCTTTTCTTGTGTATCCCCAAAGTAGTCCTCTCGCACGTTCGTCGCAAGCATCAGAGAAACCAACCAGAAGAGGGACGAATTGAGGGATGCAAATGCGCCGCCACCAAGTAGGCCGGTTTTGGCCGTGGGGCATTCGAAATTGACGTCCGTGTGGACGTTTCGGGTATGGTGGAGGTGTCCTTGGACTGTAGGCCATATCAGGAATATTGCACCAAAAACTGATGTAGCCCTGTAAATGTTTTATTACATGCAAAAAGAAGATTTGTTAATCATGCTATGTGATGGGTTCTAAGTTGTTGAGATCTTATTAAATGCATCAAAACTAGGAAAAAGATTCAATTTTTGATAGATATTATTTTTTGAAGTAGGAGGTCTTTTCTCGATAGCATATTTTCTTTGAAAAATTCTATTTATTTATACCGGTATGGATGGAGGCAAGCATGCATATATTTCTTGATTTTAATAAAATTTCTCATCAATAATTAATAATTGGATAAAATCAAGAGATCACTGCTCAAATGCCACAATATGCTTTACCCATGTTTCTACACATTGGGAGCCAAAAAGTTTTGGTTGGACTAGCAAGGTTTTTAGATCTTAATATTGTCATGGTTATATTGAACAAGAAGCAATTGTGAGGAATACGTAGTGTAAAACAATTATTTTCTTTCGTTCCTTCTTTGACTGTTCTATTCTCCCAAGGAAAAAAGAGAGACCTGCTTTCCCAATTCAAAAAATCAAAAATCACAATAACTTAGTGAAATGAATATAATTGTTATATATGGATGGCCCAATACTGAATTAAATGAAAGAAGATTCGCTCTGGTAAACAGTTTTGCATCATTTCTAGGAGATTGAAAAATTGTCATTGGCCAAATGTATTTGGGTTCAATATGCTTACTGTATCTCTAGCCAAATAATTACTAACACACCTATTGTGGTTCCTAATACAAGAGTTAAAATAGTTACAAGCAAAAATGATAGAGAAGTTTAGAAGAAAAATGACATCGTATTTAAGGCATGTTTACTTACAATGCAACAGCCAAGTAAGATTTGCACCAACAGGAGCTGAAGATTGCAGCCTGCGGAATTGATTTGCCTTTGTACGGATAAAACAAGGAGCTATAGCCAGCAATGGAGGCGGCTGCAAGAAATGCAGTTGAGATGTATCCCAAAACTACAGAGGGATCAGAAGGATATTTACAGATGACAACTCCTTTCCCTTGAATGACTTCTCCTGCTGTTGGCTGCAAAAGTAGCCCACCCAAAAGAATTACAAAGTTGTCATCAGTGCAACCTAGACATTATGATGATAGCAAATAATGCATTAATCTAACTACTTATGCACATGAAAATTGAAAATCAACAGAAAAACTCAGGATGTTCTTGTCAAGATCTTCATAATGTATCAATGCGTTATCGTACTAAGCATCGATATTGATGATGACCAAATCCGTTGTTACATATAAAATCTCAGTCAACTTGCGATACGGTCTTATTAGCATTAATTGTGGGAATGTGAAAACAACGGAAGAATGAGATGGGAACAGTTTATAAATTATTATTTTCGACTCAAATTCATTATTAAATAGAGATATTGTCTAGCTAGCATTTATTGTTGGAATGCAGGAACAACTAAAAGAATGAGACAGGAACAATTTATAAATTATCACTTTCAACTCCTCCAATATGAATAAAATCAGATATCATCAAGCAATGTAATAAATATGAATCTATACCTTCTTGAGTTCTGCCAAAATTCCAAATATGAAGGATGTTATGCCTAGGGTGGCCACCACCACAGCATATTGTGCAGGAGTTAATGCCATTTTGGAACACAATAAGCTTCCAGCCACTATCTTTCTTCTTTCTCCCCCACCCCTATCTCTAGTTCCTGTGGTTGCAGGGAAAATCAGAAAAAAAAAAAAAAAATGGTTGAATGCTTTAAACCTCCTGGGAGTCTTCTTTTTCTTGCCTTGAGAAGGTAGTATAAATAATCCAAATGGTCAAATTTTTGCTATATTCAGGGGCTTCCACCCAACCTTTGCCCCAAAACGTGTACCATACTAGAAACACTGGTGTCCCCTTAATTTTCTGCATCAAATTCTTGAATATTCATATACTCCTTAGAGTAAATTTTTTAGTCAAATATTCATCAGAATTTCTGCCATTTTCTTGGCAATATTAATGAATCTTTGCGGTATTTAAGTGCACTGTTAATTACTACTGTTCCTCCTTCAGAATTACTATATCTGTCTTTCTGGCCACAAAGAAATACCAAGAATTAAAAAGATTCAATTTCCATTAGAAGAAATTAAACAATTTGAGGGGAGAATATGTGATTACCTGAATTATATTAGTATATTAGTACCATATTCCGAACGGGATGTAATGTGAATCATTTGACCTTTTCAAAATTCGATCCATCAAAAGATTTCCCCAACAAAAGGTCATACGTCTTAGTTGAAATGATGGGGTTGATGCTGATTATAAGTAGCTTTCATATGCTTATTTGTAGCAATCTTGGGCTATCATGTTAATTCACATTATCTTTACTTTGAACTAGAAATGTATTATCAAGTCATAAAATTAATATTTAAATATTGATTAAACAATTAATTGACTGTTTATTAATCAGATAATTCAATTATTACCTATATTTCAATAAGATTTTGATGAGATAGAAAGGAAGGAATTTAAAAGGTCAAACTGATGATTAGATATTGATTTAGAAAATAGTGTCTCCTAGAATTTAAATTTTATTTAATAATAAACATTTCTGTTGTGAGATATGCCCAACAAAGTAAAGAAAAGAAAATTAATGTGTTGGAGTGAATTTAATAAATGAATAGGAATCAATGCAAAAATATGATAATTAAAGAAAGAAATAAAAAAGGAATAAAAAGGCATTTCTTTTGTTTGTACGCGTCCTGTAATAATTTAGTATTGATTGGGGGACTGGAGGGGCCTTGTCTACGTGTTTCAACAACAAAAGGATTGTGTCCATGTAGCCTAAGAGCACAAGTAAAGCACTTTGTCTGATTCCTTTCTTGAACGGGCCACAGCCCTCACTACAACAGAAAAGCAAAACATTATTCAAATCCATGTGTGAGCAATTCCACTGCACCACATGTAAACTCCTCTCAATATCCCACAAAAAAGAAATATCGAGAGGGAGGTAGAGAGTCTTCCCCACATGTTACAAAATTGAATTCAAAGCCTGCCTATTTGATGTATAATTGCTGTAGCTGCTTTTTTTAGAAAAGAAAAACAATCAGAGAATATGATCAAGTTGAGCGCATTGTCTGAACTGAAGAATAGATCATAATCATGTTTTCATCAAATTCTATCTAACTATCCTATATTAAATATTAGTATATTGTGTATTATTCCAGCTTAATGCTCTTTTTATATTTATATGTCGACCTGTATGATGGAGAAAGCTTCTGCCCTGACATCATGTCAGCTGGCTTTCTTCTTCCCCTTTACTTTCTGGGCTCCTATATAGACATCTCACGATCATATCTCCAGCATTTCCTTCCTCTTTCTGCATCGAATTACCTGGCCTTAATTTATCTATTCATTGTTCTTACATATATGGTTTTCTTGTTTATTCACTTTTCTTTCTGTCTCCAAGACTGAATTTCACTATTGAAAACTGTTTTCTTGGACTTCTAAAAGGTGCCCTCTTTACCTGTGGATGGTTTTCTTTAGTTTGGTGTCTTTATCAGAAGCGTAAGTGTAAAGCATAAGCCAACCAGCAGTTTTGTGGCATCATAGTACTTTTCTTCTCAAAATTGATCATTAATCTTGAGACCCTTTCCAATTCTTAACCTTTTTGAGCTAATAATCTTGAGGTCCTCTAGAATTCCTAATTTTTTCAAGTGCTAGAGGTGTCTGAATAGTTAGCTTTTATGGGTCTTTTGGGCAAGAACTATGGCTGGGTAGTCACAGGATTTGTGTTGTTTTTCATGGTAAATACTGTGGAAAGTATTGGAGCTAACTGGGGAACACAAGCAACTCATCTTCTGCCCCCTTCAACTGTTGTTAAGATGCTGAGAGACAATGGAATTCAGAAGGTGAAACTTTTTGATGCAGATTCAAGGGTGCTTAATGCCCTCAGTGGATCAGGTATTCAGGTGATGGTGGGAATCCCAAATGATATGTTAGCAACTCTTGCTAACAGTGTAGCTGCTGCCGAGAGATGGGTGGAGAGGAATGTTTCTGCACATGTCTCATCTAATAGTGTTGATATCAGGTGAACTTTTTTCTTCTTTTCTTTGTTCCCAACTTCTGGCTTTCAGCTTATATTGAGTCTTGTCCAAGTTCATTTTTAGCATATTTATTCAACACATAGTAGAGATTATGTTCTTGTATTTGCTTATCCCCTCAGCTGAAGGAAAAAGAATCAAGTTTTCTTCAACGTTGTATCTGATAAAGTAGGTTTGAGATTTCCCCTAGAGAAATCTAGTGGTTGATGCTGTCTTCTTATCAGCAGTAACTTATTTTCTGTTCATACATTTCAAAAATTTCAAGTTAGTAACTTTCTATATTTTTGTTTGTTGATCATCTGAACTTCTTAATCTAGGACAATGTCTATTCTTGTTCGCTAGAATACGGTACATGTATTGAATTCTGGCTTTTCTTGCCCTTTTACAAGGTATGTTGCTGTTGGAAATGAACCCTTTCTACCTACGTACAATGGAACCTTCCTGAGCACAACTTTTCCGGCGCTTCAGAACATTCAGGCAGCCCTGATTAAAGCCGGCCTCGGAAATCGGATAAAAATCACCATCCCACTCAATGCAGATGTTTATCAGAGCTCAACAGATCAACCATCCACCGGTGACTTCCGGCCAGATATCCATGACCTCATGGTGCAGATTGTTAGTTTCTTGAGCCAAAATGGAGCTCCATTTACAGTCAACATTTACCCCTTTATCAGTCTTTACAATGATCCCAACTTCCCCGTGGACTATGCCTTCTTCGATGGATACTCGTCGCCCATCAATGACAATGGGAGAACCTACACCAATGTGTTTGATGCAAACTATGACACTCTTTTCTGGGCACTGCAGAAAAATGGATTTGGAAACTTGACAATCATGGTTGGAGAAATTGGGTGGCCGACGGATGGGGACCGGAATGCAAACATAGGATATGCACAGAGGTTCAATCAGGGGTTTATGGCACATATGAACGGGGGCACCCCCATGAGGCCAGGCCCTGTGGATGCCTATTTGTTTAGCCTCATTGATGAAGATGCCAAGAGTATCCAGCCAGGTAATTTTGAACGCCATTGGGGTATCTTTTACTATGATGGGACTGCCAAATACAATCTCAGCCTTGGTTCAAATGCTGGTGGACTCGTCCCAGCCAGCGAGGTTCGCTACCTCCCTAGACGGTGGTGCATTTTGTCACCTTCGGCGAGCCTTGATGACCCCCAAGTGGCACCTAGCATTAGCTATGCGTGTGCTCGGGCGGATTGCACCAGTCTTGGATATGGAACTTCTTGTGGGAATTTGGACGCCCGAGGGAACATTTCATATGCATTCAACAGTTATTACCAAATAAACAACCAGCAGGAGATTGCCTGCAGGTTCCCAAACCTGTCAGTGGTCACAACCAGTGACCCATCGATTGGAACTTGCAGGTTCGATATTATGATCCAGGCAAACAATCCGAGAAATGGTGGATTCTTGTTGGAACCAGTTGGGCTGCTGCTTCATTTGCTTGTGTTTCTATTGACCCTTCTGTAAATATAGGGCATGAACTATGATACAGTTGGTTCATTCTTTTGCTATATGCACTTGCTCTGCTCAGTGTTTTGTATATCCCTTTTGCCATAGTTTCATTTTTATCCAGTTGAAATACAATGGCTTGAGAAGACCAGCACTACCCCATAGATAAACAGATAGAGATAGAATCAAAAAGACAATAAGCTGCCTCGCAACAGAAAATGTCAAAGCACAAACCAAACATTCTTATTCACAGTTAACACTGCTCTTTACCTTATATGGCTGTCAATTTCCTCAAGAACGCTTGAGGCTCATAGTTTCAATTAGTTAAACTCCAGTTGATGCAGGGATCATCTTTGAAACATAAAACACAAGCTTATACTTTCCGGGAAATTATATACAACAGCATATGTAGTTATATGATATGCTGCTTCCTTAGTTTAAGCCATGCTTACGAAAGCAACCTTTTGATCTAATGTCAGCCTGAAAAAACCAGAAAGAGAAGTCAACTTGCAAGAATCAATTTAGTCATCAACTCTTACTTGCATCCTTCATATTTTCAGCAGCCACAAAAATCCATATTCCTATTCCTTCCAAATCAGAATGGTGATAAGATGGATTTTTCATATAAATCAGAGCAGCATTTTCAGATTTGAAGTTTACATCTGTAAAAACAACGGATTCAGCCTTTCCTGATTTTTCTTGATCTTCAGATATGGGAGACAATTGGGAGAAAAGAATGGATAGGAACATCGGTTGTTTTCCAGTTAGAAACATGAGAGATGAATGTATAGATACGTTGGTTACCAATAGGTTTTAAATGTTGTCAAAATGCATTTTTGTAGTAGCCAACTTAACCCTTTTGATTACCACACAATACTTAAGTGTATGAGATTATTTGAGAATGCATAAAATTGATAAACCAAATTCAAACTCTAGATAACTCAATCTTAATAAAAGAGTATAAATAGATTCGTCACCTATATTGATTAATATACTTACACAATCAAATTCAATGTTACACTTATTTCCGGAAATGATTTCTCAATATTGATTGATACACTTCACTTACACAATTAAATGCATGTTACATGTATTACCAGAAAATGATTCCTCAGGTAAGTTGATATCCTCCTATTCTTTTAGTTTGGAATACTAGCCTTGAAATTTCTCTTTTATTCTTACATTCTCTATGCATTTCATGAACATATGGAGATCCTACCACAGACCAAGACAAGAAAAAAAATAGAGAAAAATCAAGAACGTTTTTTTTGCTTTGAATTAAATGTACAAAATAAGTACAAGGGGTGCTTTATGCCCATTGGACCACTAATTATATGCATGAGTTCTGGGGCTTTGTGTAGGAAATCTAAAATTGTTTTCTTCTACTTTCACTATTCATTTTTAAAGATGCATAAGGTTGATTAAAATCCTACTTTGTTCGTAGTCTCCGTAGATTATAGTACAACTTGTCATTTAGATCTCTTAAAATCCATTCACTTGATATGTCATTTCACAATTTCACAAAAAATTACTCATTTTTACCTGCCTTATGGGCTCTGGGACCCGAAACCTACAAGATAACTTCACAATTTTGATAGCACTGGCAAGAGATATACAATGACCAACTGAAATGAATATGGGTTTCAAGGAGCCTTTGGTTGATTGCATTGCCTGCATGAAACTTGTGACATATTAATGCTTTCAACAGTTGAAACTTCAGTAGTAGAAAATTACAACAGATTACTGCTAGTATATTGCCAATCACAGGATTTTCACCTTCAACTATTATGAAGGAGAGACATCGATTATTTCCTGAGAGACTCTAAGTAATGATACCTACTACCAATTCTTGGTGCCTATAGCATGTATCAGAGACACAACTAAGAAGAGGCAAGAAAATTATGAAGAAACAGAGATACAGATATGGAAGAAGAAAGCATAGGTACAAAGTGCCATGGTATAAGCCTGTGACTGAAATGATAGCTTGTCGCATTCTCCAGTTGAATGGCATAAGCAATAGAGTGCTAATACTTCATAACCAGGAAAGCTATCATAATGTAGTTAAGGAAAAATATTTATTTGGCCCATCAATGGGCAAGTATCAATTAGTAACCATAATCTAGATGATCTACTACTAGTAATCACATCCATAGACCTTTATTAAAATCATGTCCATTGAGAGAAAATATTCAGAGATCAATGAAGTTTAGAAGCCAACCTAACAATAACAATAATTAAGGAAGCTAACTGATCATGCATGAGGGTAATTGTTGCAGCAAGCTATAAAAACACATGGATAATGTATGGTCCTACGGTAACTTGAGGGTGGTGTCCCCTTCCCTCTCTTGCTTGCAGACAAGCAAGAAACCAACGAAAAACCAAAAGCTATCTTTTGGGGATGTCATAACATTATAGACTCAAACATCTCATAC
The DNA here is from genome assembly GCA_014898725.1 of Jacaranda copaia. Taxonomy (NCBI): domain Eukaryota; kingdom Viridiplantae; phylum Streptophyta; class Magnoliopsida; order Lamiales; family Bignoniaceae; genus Jacaranda; species Jacaranda copaia. The sequence continues at coordinate 1,062,078 of JACGDI010005832.1, forward strand.
CACAGAGATCATTGGGTTAGAACCATTCTTGAGCATCGCAAGCTGTCTTTATAGGAATATTATAACTCTAAGCAAAAAATCCCAATGCAGGAGGCCTCCAAAATAGGTTTTTGACCTTTGGGCCAGTCAGATGAAAGATTCTTGTCACTCAACTAGAATTGGAGATCAAAGCTCTCAATTCAAGATATGATTTTGCATGACATGAGATGATAAGGAAACTAATTAGTAACCAACAAAGATCAGAATCAGGTTAACCTCTTACATCACTTTTTTTTTAGAGGAATGATGCCAAAATTCTTAATAGTTTCAATAATCAACTGATTAAGAAAAAATGGTGGAGTCCTTGGCAATATCAACCTGAGCATATTTAATGCTAGTGAGTGAACTTGCAGATAATTGGTTAAATGTATTTGTGCTCAATTTATATGAAATGGCAGACGATAAGGTTGGTAGGTAGGGTCTTCCATAGAGAATAGGTGTAAGAAAGAGTTGCCTTTCTATATTTTCTTTTGGCGGTAAGATGGGCCAGATAAAAGATGGTAATGTTTAGGCCCATTTACCACCACTCTAAATGGTAAAGCACATTAGGTGATGCTTACTGAAACAGGAGCTTTTGGAAATTAATTTTGTTAATTTGTGTGTTTTCCCTGTCACACACACACACACAGATATTATATGTCTGCAAACAATTATTGAGAAAATTAGTGAAACAATATTTCTCTCACAACGATAGATGAGCTTTTCACTATTAACGAAAAAACTAAGAAATAATGCATGGATCACACTTAAATTATAGTGGATACATTACAATAAACCATAAATACTTTAAGATAGCTGATAGGTGAAAATTACTGGTAACACATATCATAGTATAATATTTCTCCCACAACTGTAGAAGATTTCTATGATTAACTAAACAACTAAAGAGGAGTGGATGAATGGCACTTAATTATAGTGAAAATTTCATCTATATATTATGATAGATGATAGGTGAAATTGATTGGTGACACTAATTATAGTAGCTAAAAACAAAAGGGTTACTTACCGCTCCTAAAGTGGACCCGGAGTCACCAACCAAAGTGAAGATATCGCCACATGAGTTCCCATTAGCTTCAAGTAGTTGTCTAACTCTAGATTGTGTAAGACCATCAACGTGATGTAACTGAGAAACATCAGCATTTGCTAGTAATAAGTCCATATATTAGACGAATGCAGCTAAAGCTTTTCAAAACCAAAATGCTACGTAAAGTAGGATACTAGTAGCAAATTCTAGAGAACTTTAGAAAATACCACTAACCTTTAAAGCACAAGGAAAATCATCGCCATTATACATATGAAGGTATATATAAAACTAAATAGAATCTTCTGTGATACAAAAAATGCATACACATTGTTGCTAAATCTTACATTCTTTCCTATCCCAATTGTAGGAAGATCAGCCAAAACACCAAGATGACAAGCCAATCCAAAGCCTGCACACCCTTCCGATGATTTAAATAAAGAGCAGAGTGGCATAATCGTGAAATTTCAAATATAACAGCTACAAATATTAAGTCATCACCAAGAGATAAAAGGCTAGTAGACTTGGATCAGGTATACAACCAAATATGGAACTGGAAGAGCTACAGTAACCATGAATAGTCAGATGTGAATGAACTGACATTCTTCCAACCATAAAATCATTTTGACAGCCATGAATAAATTTACAAGAAGAGGAGACTTTCATCCACAGTCAGCGACAGCCAATCGATACAAAAAACATTGTTAGAAAGTCTCAGGTCATTGGCCTAGACATTATGATAAAGCAGAAGCAAGCCCAACATTTCTCAGTGTGAAACATACAATTCAGTATGAGGAAGCAAAAAAATACAACCATATGAAAATACACTAGGATTTTGGAAGTTTAGAATCCAAAAAAAATACAGCACCAGCAAGGCAGTAATAGAGCAGAGAATCCGATTTCAAGAGTTAATGCACATAAAATATCATTGTTGTTATTTCTTCAGAAGATTGAAAAATGACTTGCCTCGAGGATGAAGCAGTCCATTACCATCAACCATCAGTACCTGTCAAAATACATGACTTATTGGGTGTAAGTAATCATTCAATGAGTAACATTACACTAAAAGTACAAAAG
>JACGDI010005832.1:1075558-1093498 GCA_014898725.1 Jacaranda copaia
AGGGTCCACGATTGACCCGTATCAATCTCAAGACCACTCTAGATGCTTTAACAGTTAGGTTTGGTCGACATGCATCGACCTCAAGACCCACTATGGTGTTGACTCAGATCTCCACCACATTTATTAGTCTGACAGGCAGCATATTTCCGCATTAATGGCGCATGACAACCGATATAGTCACTGCCACCACCTTTAGCAGAGAGGCACCTCTAGAGGTATTGCTCATTCGGGAAAATAGGAGATTTAGCCACCTAGAATAGTATCGGGATCTAGACTTAGAATGACCATCAACCCCCTAGCAAAGACAAAAATCAGTACACTTGATAAGGGCACCATGGTCAAATCATTCTTGGAGAAGGTTATAAATACTTCAGACTCAACCACGCTCAAGGTAATGCCCAATACGCTATAAGCTTTATACATTTTCTATATTCTGTTTGATCTTCATTTCTCGACCAGAACTAACTTGAGCGTCGGAGTGCCTTAGCTGGGAGCACCTCAGCTAGCTTAATGTGTGTTGTGGTTGTAGATCTCAGATCGTGAGAGATATATAGCTTCAAGTACTCAACCTTCCTGGTCGAATCCGTTCCAAACACTACCCTTTCACTATAAGCGACTTTTAGCCGCATCAATAATTATATTTAATTTTATAAATATATATAACTTTCAATGATATAAAAAATTATTTGAAAAAATTTCACCTCTTAATCATTTTTAAATATGTTCTTCACAAAAAATATTATTTCATAATTAGTTAATTATAAATAAATAAAAAATAACATTAATTTTAGTAATAATCATTTCATGCTTCAAAATCCAAGTAAAAATTAATTTTTCTATATTAAATATTCAACACAATTTAAGAAAGATAAAACAAAATAAAACAACAAATAAACAAAAGTATCCACGTATAACTACTATTTCATTATATTTTAAGAAAATAAATTCATGTTTCAAAAAACTAAGGTAATGTTTGGACATGTTTTATGTTTGATTTTATTATATATTTATTGTGTGTTTTGGCAAAAAGAATAATAAAGAATTTGTGGGAGAATGTGAAATGAAGATTGAAAAATCTAACTGTGTTTGGTTATTGTTTTTAAGAATAGTAAAAAATTAAGTTTGAGAGTTTTGATATATTTGGTTATGTTTTATAGAGAACATTTTTTACTGTAAATGTCACATCATTCGTTTTGTATTGGTTTTTGGAGGTGAAAATTGGTATTAAAGAATTTTTTTAATTGTAAGGATACTAATAAAAAATATTGTGTATATATAGTAAATGGATGTAATTATGTTGTAAGTTTGTAATTATTGAGTATATAATTAAGTGGGTTGTATTATAATATTTTGTGAAAATTTTTGTTAGTTGAAATTTTATTTTATTATAATTATTATTACTAATATTAATATTAATATTATTGTTATTAATATTATTACTATTTTTTACTACTACTACTACTACTATTATTATTATTATTAATTATCCTAACAGCGGTGGGGGGAGAGAGTGGGGGTGAGGCGTGAAAAGGAAGCAGCAATAGTAGTGATGGTTGTCGGCATGGGGAATGTGAAATGAAAAAGTAAAGGTGAGATTTCGGGGTTTAGGTAAGGATTTTTTCGGAATGAATAGCATAAATAATGAAAGGATATGTTTGGACTTGTTCTGAGGGATGCAGTGGCGGCATTCCCCCATAACGCTCCCAAACAAAGTGTAAGTTTTGAAACATCTTTAACTCATAATTTCTCCTTTTTTTATGTTTTTTTATTTTTCAAAAATTAATTTAAAAATTTTAAAAAATAAAAAAATAAGTAAACCAATTATCAACGAGCCAAATCCACCACCGGTTGAACCCTTTTTTGGCTGGTTTTGACCGATTTTCACTAATTTAAAAGACCACCAATTTTAGAATTTCAACCTGGCCGAATTAACTTCAGGTCACCAAACCAATCAATCCGACTATTCGATTTGATCCCATTTTCAAAACATCATCTTCACAATATCCCTTTTATCTAATTTCAAAATAAAATAAAATAATAATAATCTATATTATATAGTATATAAAAAAGAAAGATCCTTTACACACTTAAAGTGGGGGTTATGCCATGCTACTCCAAAATTTACTTTACTAATTATACCCTTAATTTTTAATTTAATTTGAAAAGTAAATTTATCACTTAATTTAACATTAAAAACACAAATAATATAATGAAAACATAATAACAAAACTTATAGAATGTATAGGTAGTTATAGAATGTATAGGTAGATATATTTAATAATTTTAAACTTTTGATGTAAAAATAATTAGCTAAATATGAGTTTATATTAATAGATAATTACTATTGTATGCTATTTATGTGATTGTTGTTAAAATTATGTTATTGTTAATATATACCGTAAAAAATTAAATACTTTATTTATTAATATAATTTAGTACTGATAATATAAAAAACTAATATGCATGCTGGGACAATGTGCCACAATGACTAGTAATAAATAATTGAAAGCGAATGAAGTCAAATGTATTGTATGAAATTTATGCTGTTCTTCTTTCCCTTTTCTTCCTTTTTCCTTCTATTTTTTTTTTTATTTACACAGACATAGGTTCAAATCATAAATAGGGGTATTTCATTCAGCAAAACTGAATCTCTTTTTAGTTCCATTCAATTAAAAATCGAATTATTAAAATTTTGAAATTACGAACCTAAGGTCGATATATTAAAATTTATAGAGAATATTATAAACTAACTACAAATATTTTTGTTTTATGTGAAAATAAGATAAAGAATGATTGGCTTCCACAAAAAGCAATTGGCATTCATATCACATATTGTCATATCTTAAAGGTGCATTTGATTTGGAATGTAAATAATAGTAGGTATTTGAATAGAATGAGATTAAATAATATAATAGATTGTTTAATATAAAAAATTGATTAGGTGCAACTATAATTTACCTAATCCTTTATGCATCTTTGATTTGTATGATTGTGTAGATAAAAAAATTCAACCCCTAATTATTTCTCTCCCTTAATTAAATTTACAATTAATAATTAATTAAAAATATAAATATAAATTTTATTACTTCTCATTCTCCTAAATCTCTACTATCCTCTTAATTCTTATTCTCTTACTTATCAACACACTATCTTATTCATTCTTTTTCAATATTAATCACTAAATAATATTATTGTTAATTCACATTTACAATAAATCAAGATTTTACTTCTTAATTTTTTTAAATAAGTTTTTTAAAATTAAAATTAATAAAATCTATCAACATTTAAAGAAAAATAAAATTGGCTAATTATGTTGATCAATTAAAAAAGAATATTAGATGAAATTAATTATAAAAATATAATTAATAATGTTGCTTCTCAAAAAAATTAGAAAATGAAATTTAGATAATAATATTTTATACAAGTTTTTTTTCCTATAAAATATGAAATAATTACAAAAAAGACATGTCTATTAGAAAATTAATTTTTATTATATATTAAAGATCTCATTTTTATATTTCGCCTTAAACCTTCAATTTTATTGAGACGGCCTTGTTTAGCTGCAACCACCAATTTTGATGAAAGGTAATAATATATACTAATAAAAAGAAAATAATTTTTTTATCAATCTTTTATTTATTAAAGAAAAGATTAATTTGAGATTTTACATGCTAATATGATTTTTCATTTGGGATAAATACTCTTTCAACAATGTTAAAAAAAGAAAAAGAAAAAAAAAGAAAAGGGGGCAACAATGGAAACATACAATTAACGGTGGAGCGATAATGCAATCGCACCCCCAAAAGCCAAGATTGCAGTAGCAGCCAGTAGTGGCTGCAATAGTGCAGGCCGCATAAATATTTTGAATTGACCTATTATTTTTATTCATTATATCAAACGTGCCACTAGACAAGGTTAATTGCGCTATTAGCAGCAATTAGTGTGTATCAAACGCAACCTAACCAAACTAGTTGCTATGCGAGTAAGACCAGGATTAGAAGTAGAAATTTGGAACATTCCCCTACTGTGAATTTCCAAGCTCTATTCCTGCTTGTTTCTAAAATATTTGTTATTCTTTACTTACTATTAGATTAGCCGTTATTGCACGTGATAAATAATACGTAAGATTTATAAATATTTCTCATTCATTATATTCAAAATTGATATTTAGTTAAAATGCAAATTTATAAATTGCATAATGATAAAGATAATAATTGCAGTAAATTTTTTTTTGAGTACATGGCAACTTGAGTAGAACTAATGAGTAAATTTCCGAGGTATGAAATGGTTGTTTGGATTACGTTATTGCAATTATCACTTCCTTTTATTGAATACGTGAAATAAATATAAGTGTAAATTCAATATTATAACTATGCAGATGCACGCACATTTTTAAATTCATCTTTATTGCTCTATTTATTTTTGATTTTTTAAAAAAATAAAGGATAAAATTTATAAATTACTTTCAATTTAAAAGCAAAACGTGCTTTCTTTTTATATTATTATAGATAATTAGTAAAGCGTAAAAGCGTTTACCAATGCATATGTGATAGAATTTAACAAAATAGGGTCTCACGTGACAAGTCTTATCAATATTAGTTCTATGTCACGAAGGGATTAATCAATAAATGCAAAATATAAAATATAAATTATATATATTTTAAAACATTAATATTCGAATTGATTCATTTTGATAAATCAGTCAAAGTCCAGATTGAATCAAATATTGCAATTTAAGAAAAGAAAGAAAGTTGAGCTGAAGGGTTCGATTTAGTATTTGATTTGAATTTCGAATCCATCTCAATTTGATTAGTTTACTAGACTATGAGCATTGGGTTTTTTTATTACATATGCGACTTACACTAAAGTTCATCATTTAAAATTTCAACTTTAACGAAATTTTAATGTGTGCAAATTTTTAAAAAAACAAAAATTCCATATTTATTTTATGTACTTGTATCATAATTATTAATTGATTAGGGTATCATAATTATTAATTGATTAGGGCCCCTTACACGCAAAGGCAAGCCTTAATTAATTAAATAGTTAGCGTTAATTCAATATTTACCTTGCCATATTTGGACTCATAATATTTGGGCTTTTTCGAACACTCACAAAGACTAGACCATAATCCAAGTAAGTCCACAACTTAATTTGCAACAATTAGATAATCTTTTTAAATCTTTACTTCACTAATTAAATCTATCAAACTATCTCATTCCTCATACAAATCCAATTTTTTTTTTTACTAATATTATTGATTGTCACATACATTTTCAGAAAATCAAGCCTGAATACATAAAAAATAAAAACTTTCAAATATATTTTGAGTGGGGTTATTTTTGAGAATCCAAATATATTCGTTATTTATCACATAAGGCCACATTTATTTTGTGATATGGGATGTGGGATGATAGGATTAAATGGGAAATGAAAAGTGGGATTAGAATAATTTTGTATTTTTAAATTATATTTATTTTGTGGGATAATATAAATGATAAAGGTAGACAATTATTGGAATGAATTTCAAAAGACTATAACACCCCTAACTAAAAGAAATTAATTTTTCTCCATTCCAACACAACATTTTTACACTTAAAAATAAAATCTTATTCATAGAATTTAGGGTATATATATTTTTTTGGTTATCAATATCATTACCTAAATTCTATGAATTTATGGTACATTCTTCATGGTATTATAGTTTCAAGTGAAAAAAATTAAATTTATTTGATTGGCATCACGATCAAAAATTCTTTAAAACCACAACACTATTTAATCAGTAATAGACATACTGGTGTAATTAATTGTGAATGATTGGAATACATTTGTAATTTTCACTCATTATCGTATTTTGACCCTATTAGAAATAATTGCATCTTAGCTTTTTGGTTGGATTTGTCATCCAAATTCATCTATACAATGTGGCAAGCTAGAGCACATGTCTTGGATTAGAGTCATATAATATAAAAAATGGATCAAGAAAAATAACTTTCCTCATTCATTTTTATCAAATCAAGTAAATAGGAATATATAATAGTAGTCCTATCCATATGAGTAATTGAAGATGAGACAAACTATTCAAATTGGTCACAGAAGAATTTATAATCATTATATAAAATTATTACTTGAAATTAGATAATAAAATTAAATTAGTTGTATGTGTGGGCTTAGAATGATTTGACAGCTTTGTCTACAGTAGGCACTACAAACCCAAATTAGCAATCACTATCCGGGTCGGGTCACCGAGATCATTCAAGACTCCTCCGTCCAGCAAGCCAACATAAAAAATAAATTATCATGTAGTACCCTACGCTTCAACAACTGCACCCTTTACACCTCCTTCATTTTCCGTCCTCTGAAACAGTATAAATACACCCAAACCCCAGGAGGCAGAAAATTAGTGTTCAAATTGAAAAAATAATCGAAGAAATTTGTAATCTGTGAGATTGAAGTTATCAATCGTATCGTAGTCGTTTAGTTAAGTATTGTAATGGAGACGTCTACGGATGCTGAACCTCAGAGACAGACCGAACCCTCCGCTCCGGCGGAGGAGCCGGCGGAAGAGCAGCAGCAAGAGGACGATGAAAACGAGATTTTGATGGCAAAAGCTCAGTCATTGATGGATAAGATCACTGCAAACCCTGACAGCCCTAGCCCCAACGTCCTCCATGCTCTCTCCACAATTCTCGAGGCTGAAGAAGCCAGGTAGAATTTCTGTTGTGGCGGTGTACGGCAGCATCAAGATTACAAAAAATCTTTTTTTGTTTAATTAAATGTTCACTTATGTAGTTTTTCTGAGTACACATGAGCATTGGAGTTTCACGTTACCGATATTTGTAGGAGTGATTTTGTTATTTTCCCACTTATGTTGCTTGCTTATTTTTTAGTTGGGCTACAAAGTTTATAATTGGGGTCATGGTTTCTATTAATTTTAGGATTTAGGGCTTTATCCAGTGTAGTTTCATCTGTGGAAAGAAAACAGTTGTAGAAGCTGCAATGTTTCTGAAAGTGCTAGAGGAAGCAACTCTTTTGACTCTTTTGTTGTTAAGTCATGAAACTGGATTTGGCTGAAAGGGGGGATGGGACTCCCTTTAATTTAATACATGTGAATTTTGTGGTTTGTTGCTCTGTCTCTTTCATTGGTTCTCAGCTTATGCTTCTCAAACTATTCATTCTGGCCTCATTTTGATGCTGTCATGATTAGTTGCTGAATTTCATGTCAGAACATAGAGTTAATTACTAAAATTTTAGTATACCATACTTGTTTTGAGTGGTAAAAAGTAGGCTCTAAATGGCCTCGGGCAATTTCTTTAAGTTTTCTCTTCACAGTCAATTTGAATTGCAATGTTCATCTGGAGTTATGAATTTGGATTATTGTGGGATAAGCTTTTGCCTAGTACCTATTTGGTAAAGTATCAGCTGGCTATAGAAATGTGTTTCTAGGTTAATGCATACACCAAGCAGTGAAGTTTGAGGGTTCTCATCATTGCTGTGTTTAAAATTGGTTGGAATGAAAATAACTGGACTACTGAAGTGGGCTGAAATTAAAAATGCTGGATTCCAAATTTTGGCCTATATGTTATGGTTTTTTTGTGATCTGATTTAGTTGAAATAAAGGAGGGGGGTGGGTGGGAATATTTTCAAGCAAAGCAAGTCAGGATGGTTTTATGTATGAAGTTGATTTCACCATGCAGAACTTCTTGGGATGCATTTGACTTGATGGGAGAGTAGACTATGATACAGAAAGCTTTGCTTTGCATTCCATTCTTTCTTGTATTATAAAAAGAGAACATTTATAATGATTCTCTATTCCTTTTGAAAATTTTGTTCTAGTGTTGTGAGTGTTACATTTGCAATTATTATTATTATTATTCTTATTCTTCTTTTAACACCGTGTAATTTGGGATGTATAGATACTTGGAAGATGCAGATCACTCTTCAACAAATAATGGCAGGTCCTCTCATAATGTTGGGCGACTTGGGAACCTTATACGGGTATTTGATTTTTTCATTGCTGGCTTTTGCTTTTGCCATTTGCTCTACTACAAGACAACTTCATTTTCTGAAATGTGGGGTTGGGTAGAAATTGGATCCAATGGGGTGCAATAGGTTTTTGCGCTCTGTGAAACTAACTTTTGTGTGGCAGAGGGACCTGTAATTATTTGTGTGGAGTGATTATTTGTGGCTGGATGTAGTGTAAGCTATTTTTAGTTTTTTTAGCTAGTGCTGGACTGTTGATTTTTTGTTTCTCTTTCTGCAGGAGAATGATGAATTTTTGGAATTGGTATCTTTAAAATTTCTAACTGAAAATAGATATTCAGTATCAGTACATGCGGCTACTACAAGGCTTCTTTTCAGTTGTTCTCTAACTTGGATGGTATGGTAATAAACAGGCTTGTGCAACTATTATATTATTATATTGCCGCTGCTGCTGCAGCTGCAATTCTTCTTATGGTCTGGTGTTTTTGTTGTTTTTGTTTAAGGTCTTTGCCACATGGTTTTGATGTATCTAAATGTAAATTTGAATACAGTATCCACATGCCTTTGAAAATGACATTCTAGCTAACCTAAGAGGCTGGGTGATAGAAGAGATGCCCAGGTCGTCTGCTGATGATCGTAACTGGAAGCATGACACCGGGAAAAGGAGGGCGTCAGATTCTGAAATGTTACGCACATACTCTACGGGGCTTCTTGCTGTAACCTTGACTCGGCATGTTCTCTAACTTCCTTTTTTCACTTTCTTTTGATATTCTTTTGTTTGATCCACCTTTCTTGTTGTAACATTTTCTTCTGGATGTGGCTGATTTCAGCGATGGTCAGCTAGTGGAAGATGTGTTAACATCTGGATTATCAGCTAAGCTAATGCGATATCTACGTATTCGAGTTTTGGGCGACACAAATACAAATCAGAAAGATAGTAATCCATTATCTGATAACAAATGTGCATCAAACGTGGCGTGCCCAAAAGCCAAAGAGGAAGGTAGGGCTAGGTTGCGGCAAGTGACGGAGAGTTCTCACTTGGACATAGACACTTTGAGAATGCATCCTAGTGAGAGGGATCGTGATAGAGATCCTGCCTCATTGGATGACCCTGATAGAGATCGTGACAGGTGTGTTAGTAGGCAAGCTTGTGGAGATGAATGTTGGGATGATGAGGAACCTCCTGATGGTACGGCTTTTGAGGTTGATGCTTACGAGGCAGAAGTAGAAGGTGAAGAAAAAGGCAATGTTAGAGATTTTCGTGAGGCAAAAACAAAACCTGGTGGAAAATCCCATAGAGAAGAAGACTTTGATGAAAGTGTGAGAGATGAGTCTTCCAGACGAAGGACAAACCGTGGACTTTCCAGATCACGAGGAAAGGGTAGGACCACTGAAGGAGTATCTGAGAATGAGCAAGCTTTGACCTCTCCAGGTTCTGGCAGTAGGTCAGGACTGGCACGGAATATGAAAGACAGAAGTGTGACTAAAAATCAAGATTTGAGAAGAGGTTCAGATGCTAAGAAGGGCCTAGGTAAAAGCAATGCTGATTGTTTTATCCCTGAAAGAGATGATAATGATGATTGTTTCAAAGAATGCACAGTTGGATCCAAAGACATTACTGATTTGGTTAAAACAGCCGTCAGAGCTGCTGAAGCTGAAGCACGAGCAGCCAATGCTCCTGCAGTAGCCATAAGGGCAGCCGGTGATGATGCTGCCGAAGTGGTTAAGACTGCTGCATTTGAGGTTAGCATACTTTTGTTTCTTCTTGAATGCATGTTCACATGGACTTCTCACACCTTTGTGTTTTATTCAGGAATACAGAAAGACCAATGATGAAGAGGCTGCTTTGCTTGCTGCTTCAAGGGCTGCATCTACAGTTATAGATGCTGCAGATGCAGTTGCTCTCTCAAGGTTGGTGTTGGTATCCTTCATGATGCCATCTTACTGATTAACATTGGCTAATATGTTGTTGAGTATTTCAGCCATGAACATTTAATTACTGTGTCCAGATTTTCATTTGACCTACCTTTTGCTCTGTGTAGGAATTCAATCAATGTTGATGGTGATTCAGGTAATTCAAAGCCTACCGAGCCAGAAGTTAATGAAGATGTTGCGGAATTTTCCATTCCAGACAGCTATTCCCTCGCGAAGCTAAGGGAGAAACTCTGTATCCAGTGTCTTGTGATTCTGGGGGAGTATGTTGAAGTTCTTGGTCCTGTACTTCATGAGAAGGGAGTTGATGTCTGTCTTGCACTGTTGCAGCGAAGTTGTAAGCAAAAAGAGGCATCAAAAGCAATGCTCCTTTTGCCTGATATTTTGAAGCTAATCTGTGCATTGGCTGCTCACCGAAAGTTTGCTGCATTATTTGTTGATCGTGGTGGCATGCAGAGGCTCCTTGCTGTTCCAAGAAATGCTCAAACATATTTTGGTCTGTCTTCCTGCTTATTTACAATTGGTTCAATTCAGGTAATTTTGTTTTGCTCTATTTCTTCAGTCGTTTCCAGTTGTGCTTCTGCACAAAATTTGGTCTTATTTATTAGAAACGTTTTTGCATGTTCCTTAAGCTTTTCTTTGTTTTTCTCATATTTGAATCTTGATTCTTACTAGAATTTTTATCCTAAGCCAGTTTTGATTTGCAATGTGAGTTTGCAGGGGATAATGGAGCGTGTTTGTGCCCTTCCATCGAATGTAGTCCATCAGGTTGTTGAGTTGGCTCTTCAACTTCTTGAGTGCCCACAGGATCATCAGGCCAGAAAGAATGCCGCTTTATTCTTTGCTGCTGCTTTTGTCTTCAGAGCTGTCATTGATGCATTTGATGCACAGGAGGGTTTGCAGAAACTACTTTCTCTTTTGCATGATGCTGCCTCTGTAAGATCTGGTGTTGCTCCTGGGCCATCAAATAACTCAGGCTCGCTTCGAAATGATCGATCCCCTGCAGAGGTACTGACCTCTTCGGAGAAACAGATAGCTTATCACACTTGTGTGGCCCTGCGTCAATATTTTAGAGCACATCTTCTCTTGCTTATGGATTCAATTCGGCCCACCAGAAACATTCGTGGTGCTCCCCGAAACATTTCAAGGGCGGCCTATAAGCCACTCGACATAAGTAATGAGGCAATGGATGCTGTGTTTCGTCAGATACAAAAGGATAGAAAACTTGGCCCCGCACTTGTGAGGGCCCGTTGGCCTGTAGTTGACAAATTCTTATCTTCAAATGGTCATATTACCATGTTGGAGTTGTGTCAGGTGTGATTTAGTATTTTTGTGTTCTTTTTGGTGTATATATCTCACTATCTTCTGTTTTATTAATACATTTGTTTGCCTTATAGGCCCCACCTGTTGAACGTTATTTGCACGATTTGCTTCAGTATGCACTTGGTGTATTGCACATTGTAACATTGGTTCCCTATAGCCGCAAACTTATTGTAAATGCCACACTAAGCAATGATCGAGTTGGTATAGCTGTCATTTTGGATGCAGCAAATGGCGCTGGTTACGTTGAACCTGAGGTAACATGTACATCCATGCTTTGGGCCTTTTTTCAAAATTATTTTCCCTTATTAACTTCTTAGTAATTTTTCATTGTCAAAAATGTCAGATTGTTGAGCCGGCATTAAACCTGTTGATAAATCTTGTTTGCCCTCCTCCATCAATCAGTAATAAACCAAGTCCTGTCATGCAAGGTCAACAAGCTTCTTCCACCCAAACTGGAACTGGCCCTGCTATGGAGTCTAGGGACAGAAATGTAGAGAGGAATATCCCAGAGCGAGCTGTCAACATCCCTAGCCAGAATGAACCAAGGGAGCGAAATGGGGATCCTGCTCCTGTGGATAGAACTAGCTCATCAATAGTTTCATCATCCGCTGGTAATACATCATCGCAAGCATCTGCATCTACAGTGGCTTCTGGGTTAGTCGGAGATCGTAGGATATCTTTAGGCGCTGGTGCAGGTTGTGCTGGACTTGCTGCACAGCTGGAACAAGGATATCGTCAAGCTAGAGAAGCTGTTCGTGCGAACAATGGTATCAAGATTCTTCTTCAGCTTCTCCAACCCCGGATGGTAACATCTCCTGCTGCTCTTGACCGTCTTCGTGCTTTGACATGCCGAGTGCTTCTTGGTTTAGCCAGAGATGATGCAATTGCACATATATTGACTAAGCTTCAGGTCAGTGTAGCTTGATGTACCATTTATTTTTTTTCTATCACATCAACGGTGAGACCAAGTCCAACAACTTCAATTGCTTGAAGTGAAACGCAACATTACAATTATTTGTCCATATTTGGTTTCAGGTGGGCAAAAAGCTATCAGAACTTATTCGAGATTCTGGGAGCCAGACTCCTGGTGGCGAGCAAAACAGGTGGCAGGCAGAGCTTGCCCAGGTTACTATTGAGCTGATTGGGGTAAGCACTAAATTTAGACATAGCAATTCTGGATTATGCTAGGGCGGGCTTAACCTGAATGGCAGTTTGCAGTTTGCATTAGTTATTAATAAATTACAGTTTCAGTACATTTCTAACATATGCACTAAGTAACATTTGGTGTTGAATCCTGGTCAAATGAATGAAAACCAAATAAAGGGTCAGCACTAAATTTAGACATAGCAATTCTAGATTATGCAAGGTTGAGCTTAACCTGAATGGCTTTTTTTTTCTTTTACATTCGTTATTAATAAATTGCAGTTTCAGTACATTTCTTATATATGCACTAAGTAACATTTGATGTTTAATCCTGGTCAAATGAAAGAAAACCAGTAAAATTTGTGCTGGAGTTCATACCTGAATGAAGAAAGAAGGAAGTGATTTTGGTTAGAATGGATTCAAATTTTAGAAACCACTGATATTTCTTAATAATCAATATTCTCATCATGAGCCCAATTTGATTTTCTGACTTCCCTGCACCTTTTATTTCTCCTTGATATACATTACTTTTGGGCATTAAGACAGGCTACCCCATTCTTGGCTCTTAATTGAGGTCTAAAGCATTGCTATAATATAGGTTATATAGCAATTGGAAAACACATAATTTCTGTAAGTTAAACTATTGTGTCATAATCATATAAGTTCATCTGTCGATTGTTCTTTTTGTTTGATGTCAAGCATGCGCCTGCTAACTGTTTTGCAATTTGAAGGTTGTGACTAATTCTGGGCGTGCAAGTACTTTAGCAGCTAGTGATGCTGCTACCCCAACTTTGAGGCGTATTGAAAGAGCTGCCATAGCTGCAGCTACTCCAATTTCTTATCATTCTAGGTATTTGACGATTCTTGTTCCTGATAATACACTTTTGATGATTTTCTTACATTTGTTTTAATCATATGCTTCAGGGAACTTTTGCTCCTTATCCATGAACACCTTCAAGCATCTGGTTTAGCTGAAAGTGCCGCTGCACTTATCAAAGAGGCTAAGTTGACGCCTTTGCCATCTTTGGCAGCTCCATCATCTTTAGCACAGCAAGCTTCTGGACAGGAATCTTCATCAGTACAAACTCAATGGCCATCTGGGCGTGCCCCTTGTGGATTCTTGTTGGATAAATTAAAAGTTTCTCCTCATTGGGAAATTTCCAGCTTGAGATGTGATTCAGCTGTCTTGTCCTCAAAGAAGAAGCCATTGTCATCCTCAGCTGCCCATGGTTACTCAAAAGCTTTACCTAGGTTAGATGACAGCCTGGTACCGTCAAACAGCAAAACAAATGTCAGTTTACTAAAAGTTTCTGTAGCTGCAGAAGCTTCAGGGACTTCATCTCCATCTGCTTCGAAATCTGGTGGCAATATGGACATTCAGATTAGAACTCCAATATTGTTGCCAATGAAACGCAAATTGACAGATTTGAGAGAAAGTGGGTCAGTGTCATCACCAAAAAGACTTAACACAGGTGAGCACACGCTTCGATCTCCTGGTTTTGCCACACCCAGTACTGTTCGTAGAAGTGGTCTGCATTCAGATGCAAACCTGTTTTGCACGCCAAGTTCTACTCCGAAGGATCATCAGAGTCGCTCGCAGCCTAGTATTCCTTCATCTGATATTGAGGAGAACCAGTTAACTGGTCAGACTTCTTCCTCACAACATGGACTTGCAAATGACCTACAACCTTCTGGCTCTGAACGGCTTACCTTGGATTCTCTGGTTGTTCAGTACTTGAAACACCAGCATCGCCAGTGCCCAGCTCCTATTACAACTTTACCTCCTCTTTCACTCTTGCACCCTCATGTTTGTCCGGAACCAAGAAGAAGCCTTGATGCTCCATCAAATGTGACATCCCGGCTTAGCACACGTGAATTTAGAAGTATGTATGGGGGAATCCATGGACATCGCAAGGATCGTCAGTTTGTTTATAGTAGATTCAGACCATGGCGAACTTGCCGAGATGATGCTAGTCCTCTTTTAACTTGCATTGCTTTCCTTGGAGATTCTTCTCAAATTGCTGCTGGTAGCCATACTGGGGAGCTGAAGTTGTTCGACTCTAACAGCAACAATGTGTTGGAGAGTTTCACCAGTCATCAGTCTCCTGTCACACTTCTGCAGTCACACTTTTCTGGGGAAACTCAACTTCTTCTTTCTTCAAGTGCAATAGATGTTCGCTTATGGGATGCATCTTCTGTTTCTGATGGTCCTAAGCATTCATTTGAAAGAATCAAAGCTGCACGATTCAGTAATTCGGGTTTCATGTTTGCAGCATTGCGATCAGATTCGCCTGTCCGAGAAATTCTTTTATATGATGTTCATACATTTCAGTTGGATCGGACGCTGACAGATACATCCAACATCCTTTCTGGTCGTGGTCATGCGTATTCTCTTGTTCACTTTAGCCCATCTGACTCGATGCTGCTTTGGAATGGAGTTTTGTGGGATCGTAGAGGCTCAGGGCCATTACATCGTTTTGATCAATTTACGGACTATGGTGGTGGCGGCTTTCATCCTGCTGGGAATGAGGTATGAGTAATGTCAAATCGTTTAGATGTCTTACAGATTGCAATCAATTTTGAATTGTTCTTTTCCATTAGCTTACTTTGTGCTACGATTTCTTTCCCCTCCAAGCACTTCTTGACAATTTCTTTTGCAGGTCATTATAAACTCTGAGGTCTGGGATCTCCGAAACTTCAGGCTTCTTCGAAGTATGCCATCATTAGATCAGACGGTAATAACATTTAACGCCAGTGGTGATGTTATTTATGCAATCCTGAGGAGAAATCTCGAAGATGTCACTTCGGCATTCAACACTCGGCGTGTGAAGCACCCTCTCTTTTCTGCTTTCCGCACTGTGGATGCTATCAATTATTCCGACATTGCCACAATTCCTGTGGACCGTTGTGTACTTGACTTTGCAACTGAGCCTACTGATTCTTTCGTGGGTTTGATTACGATGGATGACCAGGATGAGATGTATTCTTCCGCTAGAGTGTATGAAATTGGCAGACGCAAGCCAACGGATGATGATTCTGATCCTGATGATGCGGAGAGTGAAGAGGAAGAAGATGATGAAGGTGATGATGATGATTCAATTTTGGAAGCGGATATTGATGGAGATGGCGATAGTGATGCTGATGATATGAGCAATGATGCAGACAGTGTGAGTGAGTTTGACGAAGAAGAAGAAGATGATGGGGATTTCATGATGGATGGTGTTGATTTTGACGGCAGTGGGATTCTGGAGATTGTGACTGAAGGTGACGAGGACGATGATAGTGAGGTTCTTGAATCTTACAGCAGTGGGGATGAGGATGATTTGCTGTGATGGATATTATGTAAGTTGGATTTTGGCAAAACTGTTGCATTTCCCTGGAGAATAAGGTGGTGTTTCCATGTTTCTCAACCCCTAAGAAGAAGGAAATAGCCCCTGAGGAAATATCGAGTTTCTAAGATATCAAAGATGAGATGTAATTATAGTTTTTACCAGTTTTGAACTTTAGGGAAAGAAATTTTAGATTTTTTACAGATGTTGGAAAGTCATTCAAATTTTGTTCTGTGTTTCTTTTAGCTTCTCTTGACTCCAGTTTGCCCATCTTTAGTGTTATAAACAGGGGATAAATAAATCAATTAAATTTTGGGAGGTTTCACGAGGTGCTTCTTTTGGAATTTAAGCTCTCGTTTTTCAATACCGTACGTTCATATTTTCAGAATAATATATTTTATGTTTTGTTCCCGTTCTCATTGAGCAGCTTTAAATTGATCTTCGATAACTTACATCTCGAAACTTACCTTACATTTCTATAAGGTATTGGAATATCTTTGTAACAATATAATTTTTTATTTTTATTATTATTATTATTATTATTATTTATTTATTTATTTATTTTTTAACTAAGCTTGAATCTTTCTCCTATTGATGAGGATTTAAAGAAACAAGACATTCAAGCAACAGGGTATTTCTGGGATTGGATTCTTGAGCCCAAGAAGCCAACGCTAATTAAAGCACTCCAAATGCTCGACTGAATTCTTAATCAATAGGCAGAACTGCCTTTCCTTTTTTCTTTTCTTTTCTCATGAAAAAGTGATGCAAAGAAGTATACCTATACTAAACAATATATATATTATCCACAAAATCATGATTAACCGATTTTACTGCCCAATTAACTTAACTGATTGCTGATTAAACCTACTAATGGCATGAGTGGTATGTAGAAAAGGAGTGGGAATTGAATGAGCGTTTTAAAGTTTATTTCTTTTTTTTTTAGGAAAGCGATAGAGTATATTTTTTTATTGAGATAATATTACAAATGACAGAGAGTATCATTTACAACCAGTCTATATATTCAATTCTCAAATCAACAAGATAAAAGTACAAACTCAATAAGACCACAACTAATAGGTACACATAGATGCACACGCAACCCCCATTCGAGTTGAACACGAAACCTCTCATATAATATGGGAGACTTGGTGACATTAGGCTATAAGCCACTTGGCTTCTCAAGTTTATTTCCAAACACATGATAGATATAATTTAAACTCATTTCAAAAGTACGAACTAGTCATTCCATATGTTTTCCATAAATTTAATCACTCTCAATTTATTAGAAATAAATCTATACTTTTTTTGACAAAATTACTCTTTAATGTTTGACAAAAAAGTTTGATATTTTCAAAGAAATACTTCACTTGGTAAATATTTACCAACTTCTTTGATTGAGATGTGTTTCTACAATTCCACTTAATAAAAAAAAATGAGATTAAATACACACCTCTCAATTTAATCCACACATACTGAAATTATATATATGTATATAAAATTTGAGATATTGATTATATCCACATTTCTAAATGATTAAAAAATATAGATAAATAAATTAAGAGTAGCAGATTCTATCAATTGCTCTTCAAATTAAAAAAAATTAAAAAAATATATAATAAAGGCGTTCTGGCCTTATCACAAAAAATTAACATTAGCCAATGATAGTTTATAATTTTTCAATGATATTTTATTAAAAAATTTAAAAAAACTTGCTAAGTTACAATAACAAAAAAATAAATTAGCTATACTTTTTTTGCATGTGTACAATATATATAGTTGATAAGACATTAGTCTATCTTATAAATGTGAATGCACGTGACAATAGTGCCACAGCCCATGGTATGTTTTTTGAGATTTTTTTTTCTTGGGTGCAAGGCTGCAAAATGATGCCATTTTCTGTCTCAGTTGTTGTGTGTTGTTGTACTTTGTGCTGTTGGGATTTAGGTGTATTAAAAAATGTGGGCCCTCTGAATGGTTAGAAGAAACGTTATTTTTACTCTGTTGATTTAATGGCAAAGTCGCGTTTCAACTTTGGGATGAAGGTTTTGTGTTTTGGTCCTTGTGCTATTGCAGTGACAGACTTTGTTTTTTTGCTCGTCTGACTATGTGAGGATAGAGAAAGATTAGTTGGTAGAAATTAGGCTTACGCTTGTGGAGTTTCGTGGGTTTTCTGGTCTTCATTTGGAAGCTTTTCTTATTTAAATATTTTTTGGGAGTAGATGAGGGATTT
>JACGDI010005832.1:1093598-1125255 GCA_014898725.1 Jacaranda copaia
AGTGGCTTTTTCCTCACTATGCTCGATATGGAGTGCAGGGTTTGCAGCTTTCTTTGTATGGGAAAGTAGTTGTACATTGTGTATGTTTCCTTTGAATGTTGCTTGTTTATCCAAACAAAGTGCCTATATTTTGCTCCTATTTTTTTGGTACTTTTGTGGGTGATTCTGGGGTTGTGCTTCACTGGATACACAGTCTCTAGTTTTTTGGTGTTACTTTCTTTCTTTTTTCTCAGCTTTCTTTCAATTTTTTGGGTTGCTAAGGGCTTATCTTTCTCTATTTTCTCAAGGCTCCACGTCTTGTTGTCGTAGTATTTTTTATGTTTGCAGTATGTATTGAATGCTAATCTTGCTAAAAATGTATCTGTTTGAGCTTTAAAGGAACTCATTCTTTTTGTTTTGAAAGTCTTTTTTGTTAGTTTAGTCTGGATTTTCAGAGATATGGAATGTATTGATTGATTGTATGTCTAGAGTATTCATTGGATGTAGGTGTTGCTTTTTTCAAAAACAAAGATGTTTCTTTATATTTTGGAAATTTGTTGTTTTGAAAGAAAGGATTTTGTTTTTTATTGATTCTTAGTGTTCATAGTTTTGATTGTTTTGTTGAGGTTTAGCGTCAGTCCTATTTTTATAGTTTTTTTCTTCAAAATGTTATTCTTGGTTCTTGTTTCATGATGTTCATGATTGTTTTTAGTAACTTGTTATTATTTGTCTGAATAAATTGAACCAATTAATAGAAGTTTATTATGTAGCTTGTGTATGAGTTGCCTTTCTGAAAGAATATGTGTATGTTGAATAATATTTGGTTCTTATATTATTTCTTTTATTTTTTTTAGGATTGCTGTTAATATTTTATTTGACAAGAAGGCAGGCTTCATCAAGGTATAGTTGTTAAGTTTCTTAATATTGTGTCTTTAAACTGTTGTTATCTTGCTATGTTCCATTGTTTTGTTCTTTTGGATTTTAGTCTTTCAATTCTTTTATGTTTGGTTAGAGTTTTTGCACATAAAATTTATTTAGCATTTTATAACAGTCTAGCAATATATATATTTTTTAAACTGTATAATGTGATTGGAAAATTTATTTTATTTGTGAACAAGAGAGACGTTTGGGACACATCAAGAGAAAAAAATGAAGATAAACTTTAAATTTGAATATATGAAAATCTAAAGAATAAGACGATTTGTATTATTAGTAATATTTTTGTTCTTCATATTCAAAATATGAGTTGTATGGTTTTGTTTTTTAAAAAAATTATATGTTTTCGTTTTAAAAGAATGGAAGTCTTTTGTGTTGGGTATGTTTTGCTGTTGATTTAGTGCGTATTTTGTTGAATATGAGATCTATTATATGAATGTATGTTCATAGTACTTATTAGATGTGTATGACCTCTTGGTTTTATTTTTATTTTTTTAAGAAATAGATTCTTCTTTTTGCCGTAGGAAAAAAATTGTCTTCTAAAACTAATTTATCTGTAGTCCACTCTCTATTTCTTGTAGATGTAATTTTAACTCTCTCTGAATCTCCATGGATAGTTTTAATTTTTGTCATATTGTTTTTAAAATACTACAATAAGTAAATCGAATTAAGAACAACAAGAAAAAATGTTCCTTTTTGAAGCATTCCATGCAAAATTTAGCCACCGATTTTATTAATAATCAGTTCATTTGTGAATCATGGATGTTAAATAGAATGATATGATTCCGTTTTGTGGTTGTTTATGAGAAATAACCTATGTTTTGTTGTTTTATTCTTGATTTTTCTTTTTTTTTTCTTTAGGATTGTTCTTTGTCATTTGTCATGGAAAATTTCAAATTTTGTGAAAGTATGGCTGTCAATTCTCTCATTTTGTGTTTTTAATTTCTTGATACTTTTCTGTATTGCTTTATTCTATTTTGTTTTAATGATTAAAGTTATATTCTTTTACATATTGTTAGGTATATTTTCTTGCAAAATATATTTAATATTTTATATGATTTCAATAAATTTTATTTGGAAGCATATATATTGAGTATTCTATTGTTTGCATCTATAAAGGAAGTGAAAGAGTATAGTAAAAAATTAAAAAAATTGAACTATGATTTAAAATTATTATATTGCATGATGGTAGAAAGAAGTCGTTAATTTTTATTATTAATAGGTGTGTTTTGATTAAAACTTTCGACTATATGTGCACACAATGTTCATGAAGTATTTATTGAAGTCGTGACTGTTGACTATTGTGTATTTAAATATATTTTTTTTGTAGAATTTTCAAAACAATCTTATGAGTTTTTTTAGGATCAAATAAAGAAGTACTGTTTTTGTTTTGCTTCTATTTGATTTTAGTGTTTTTTGTAAATATGGTTGGTAATCTACTTTATAAAAGGACATGACAGCACAAAGAAGTTCTCAATTTTTATGTTTATTAATGTTTGTATTTTGGTGAAAACTTTCAATTGAAAGTTTGCAAAATGTGCATGAAGTGTTTATTAAAGTTGTAACTGCTGGGTAATAGGTATTTAAATATTCTTCTATAGATTTTACAAAAGAATTTTATGAATTTTTATCAAATTGAATAAAGAAGTATTGTTTTAGGCTTATGTCTATTTGATTTTAGTGTTCTTTGTAAATCCTTCTGCCACTTTACTGCATTAAATGACATTTTTTATTGACATATAATTGTAAAAAAAAAATTTATATGTTGTTTTATTTTTTTTGTTTTTTATAATTATTTATGCAGTTTTACTCTTTTTTTTTTTTAGCTCTTTTGACAGAAACTTTGACCAATTTTTTGTGGTTGTTTTATTATGGATGTTGGGATTTATTTGTTTGATATTCCATTTGCATATTTTTTGGTATCTACATATTATTTTGAAATCCTGACTTTTCTTCATGTTTTTGATGTTGTGCTTAATATTTGTGAAAGATGCTAAAAATTGTTATGTCTTTGTATATCTATATGCACCATTACTTTTAGGATTTGTTACTCTAGTCTTCTTTTTGTGCTTTCTTTTCTTTTCTTTTCTTTTTTTCTATTCTATATTATTTTACTTTGTATTTATGTAGTAAATTATGCAGGTTTAGTATGTTGGTTGTCTAATTATGTTTAATATATATATATATATATATTACTTTTTTTGTTTGTTGTTTATGAGATTTATTAATTTGTTTATTGAAAAATACAGGGATTAAGTTGATCTTGCTTTACTATGTCAAGACAGATTTTTTTTTCCAGGTAATTTTTGCCAATAATTTGTTGGTATTTTTTTTTTTTTTTGGTTGAGTATATTTTGTTTTTTTTTTCGGAAAACTTTTTCTGGTATTTTGGATACTTTGTTGGCATGGTTTTTATTTATTGAAAAGAAAATGTTTTCTATTGTTATTTTTTGTATTATGTTATGTTTTGAAAATTGTTAATTAGTTCTTCAATGCATTTTACTTTTTGTAGATTGTTCGCACTTGTGCCTTTTTCATTGTTCTATTTTATTGTTTACTTATATTTGTGTTGAAGTTTTTACTCTACTATGATTGTTGTGGAGATTTATTTTATTTATGAAAGCTTCTTTTTTTTTTTTTTTTTTTTTTTGTGTTTCTTTCCTTGTTTGGCTAAAGATATTAGTTTGTTGTTGTTTTGCTTCTTCTTTTAAGTTGTGGTTTTTCTTTATTTGGAAATTAGTTGTTGTTTTACGTGTCATATGCTTTTAGAGATGGATCGAGTTGAGGATAAATGAATGGTTCAGAGTGAGATGGCTAGGTTTGTTTATAGATCGATGTCCAAAGAAAAAAAAGGAGTTCTTCCTTTAGCAACGTAGGGAAAAATATAAATCCCGTCATGTAGTTACACATAAATCTGATGCGCCATCTCTACATGGGTCAACATCAAAGGATATTGTGTCTTCTAATGAAAACTTTAGTGTTGAATCCACAAATACTTCAAAGTATAAGGATACTCTCACCTATGCAGCAACATTCTCTAATCCAATAATATAAACTATTGTTCCAATTGGTGTTGGCCAAGTTAATTTATTGAATATCACAGTCAATAAACATGCTATGGACTGTGCATTAGGTACTGTTAATCTATTAATCTAAAATACATGCTTCAACTACAGTTCTCCTTCTTAATCCTTTAAATACTTTGGTTAATGAAAGTGATTCGAACTTTACAGCATCTACCTCAAACATTTTGTTTGAAAATCAATTAAGGAACTGTCCAACATCCATAACTAATTATTTATGCCAGGTTGAATGTCTTGGTGTGTCCTAGTGTATCTTTTAAGCAAGAAAACAATTCAATTATTACATATTGATTTGTTTAATGAAATTAAAATTTCTTTTTTATAGACAACAATGTCAGTTTTCATCCTATAGATGGGAGGCATGTTGTAAGTATGCGCTAGCTTGATCGTTTTGTAGGATTTCTACTATTGCATTAGCTGCTTGGGAATTGCCAAATGCATCGTTTTGCTTTTACTGTAATGCTTTGAAGTTCCATAAAGAACCACCAACTTTTTGTTGTTCATTAGGAGAAGTGTTGTTGGCTCCTTTAACTTTGAATAGAATTCTCTATGGTTTGTTCACATCACATCTCTCCGATCTTGGCCATTGATTTCGCAGAAAAGTTAGAACATATAATAATAATCTTGCTCTAACTTCTATAGGTATGAAAACTGATATCGTTTACTATTAGAATAATCAAGGAATCTATAGTTTAAAAGTAAATGGGCATGTCTCACATCGGCTTGATCAATTTAATCCTTCAATTGAATTACCTAAAAGATTGCAATTGTTTTTCTTGGATACATTTGATGATGTTGATATAGAAGCATTACAAAAATATGACTTAGATCCTAACATTCTTGATATTCTTTTAAAAGCTCTTATGTATAATCCTTATTTATGTATTTTTAAGTGTTTGAAGTCTTGGGATAATTTGATGAACTGCACCGTTGTACTTCGAATAAACCCTAATATCAACCAAAAAATACATAATCTTCCTACTGAAAAACAAGTGTCCACCATATGAGATGAAACAACTGATGATTCTAAAGATCTAAATAGGGCATTTGAGTTTATTGTTCAAATAATCAACCACATCCAATTTTATACCATTATGGATATTATGATCCATTACAATATCCATTGTTGTTTTCCTATGGCAAAGACTGGGTGGCATGCAGGGATAGAGTGTATTTCCCAACTAAGAAATAAAACAACATATTATAGTAGACAATGTGTCATTGCACTTATTGTTGGTCAATCAGCAACTAATGTGCTACAAATTGAAAACAAAAGCAGTTGTCCATCTTATAATATATAATATATTATATTTATCTAATTGAGGAAAATGAATAAGTTTCTAATTGTTATTACTTTCTTTAATAATATGAAAATGTGTGTTCAGAATGAGAAAAAATGAGCAAATGTCTCGTGTCATGAATATGTATGCTACAGATATCAAATTTGACCTAGTGAGGATTCTTGTATTTTGCATGCAGAAAGATTAGAACAATAGTATGCTATTGATTGTTGCATCAAGATTGAAACACAAAGGTTAGATTATTATAAAACAGAACAACAACAAATGGATGCATGAGTTGAAACTCTCCAAGAAATAGTTGATACTTTAACTGTTGATGGAATCAATGATCCAAATAAAATAGGACAACAGATAGTTTTACCATCGTCATTTATTGGTGGGTCGAGCGATATGATGAACAGGTATGTGATTGCAATGGCATTGGTGCAAAGATTTGGTAAGCCTAATCTTTTTATCACTATGACATGTAATCTTGCTTAGAAGAAATAACATTTCATCTGTTACCAGTAGAAACCGCAAATGATTGACCAGATTTAGTTGCAAGAATACTCAAATCAAAACTTGAAGAGCTTAAAGACGAAATTGTAAAAAAAAACGTATATGGAGAAGTAACAACATATGTTTATGTTGTTGAGTACCAAAAAAAAGGATTTCCACATGCTCATTGGATTGTTATCTTTAAAGAATCACATAGATTGATTTTTCTTGAATTGTACGATCAAGTAATTTTGGTTGAACTGCCAAGTGATTCTTCTTTGTTGTTGTATTCATATGTTGTCTCTCATATGTTACATGGATCCTGTAGAGTTGCTAACTCGAAAAATGTGTGTATGAGAGATGTTTCTTGCAAGAACAAATATTCAAAAGATTTTGTGATGTAACTACTCATGGTAGAGCATCATATGCTAATTACAAAAGGCATAACGATGGTCGAAAAGTTTTTGTGTGTAATATGTATTTAGATAATAGGTTTGTTGTCCCATTTTATCCTGATTTGCTTGCAAAATTTGATTGTCATATAAATGTTGAGGCTTGTTCAAATTTTAAGTTTGTCAAGTATATAAATATATACATATATAAAGGTCTTGATAGAATTTGTTATAATATAGTTGCTAATTCTTTTTTTGAATAAAATTGATGAAATCAAAGAATTCTAAAGAGTTCGTTGGATTTCTGTAGTTGGGGCATTATGGTGAATTTTTTCATTTGATCTCACTGAAATGTACCCACCAGTTATTGTTTTACCAGTCCACTTACCAAACCAACAATTTGTTAGTTTTGGTTGAAAGAGACCTTTAATGAAGTAATAAAAAATCCTTTTATTGGTAAAACTATGTTAACTGAATTTTTTTTAATGAATTATATTGTTGATGCTAAAAGATTAAACCTTTTATACAGAGAATTTCCAGAATATTTTGTTTAGGAAGAAAAAGATAGAAGATGGAAGTTGCAGAAAAAAAAAATTATTATAGGTAGATTGGTTGTTGTTGATCCAACTGAGGGTGATTAGACTTGCTGCACATTTTTATGATGAATAATGTTTAGAAGAAGCAACTCATTTTCACATGCTTGCAACTATTGGAAAATTATTTCCAATCTTGTTGGTGCATAATTCTCGTCTTGATCTAAAGAAATTATTTTTAAAATTCTTACATGTAATATATGATGATTTCTCCGATAATCCCAATCTACCATAGGCTGATGTTGAAAGAAAAACTTTAAATATATTGATGAATTTCTTATGTGTATTGGTACATTTGTTTCTAACTTTTTCCTATCATCAAATTTAAAGAAATTAAGTGAGGAAGAACGTTTTTCAAGAGAGTTCAATTATGAGAAGAATATTATTGTGTCTTTAGATGATTTCAATTTAATACAAAGATTAAATGAACAACCAAAAAGAGCTTTTAATGCAATTATACACAAAATTAATTTTAATCAGGAATGCGACTTTTTTATTGATGGACCTAGAGGTATTAGGAAAACATTTTCATATAGAGCGCTTCTAGCTTATGTAAGGTCAAAATGTGATATAGCATTAGCCATAGCAACCTTTGGAGTTGCATCCTCTCTGTTACTTGGAGGCAAAACTGCTCATTGTAACTTTAAATTACCAATTGAAATTGATGAAAAATCAAAAGCAAAGGTAAGCAAGCAATCAAGCCTAGAAAAAATTATTCTTTTGTCTAAATTAATAATTTGGGATGAAGCTTCTAGGGAAAATTGAAAATTATTGAAGCATTTGAGAGATTGTTGAGAGATATTACTAATAAAAACCATAAATTATTTGGGGGAAAAGTTGTGGTTTTTGGTGGAAATTTTCGGCAAACATTGCCTATAGCACCTTTTGCTACAACGTCATAGATAATTAATGCAAGTTTTGTTGCTTCAAACATTTGGCCACAATTATTAAAATACAAATTGCATGAGAACATTCATGCATGAGAAGATTCTGTCTTTACAGATTTTTTGTTGAGAGTTGGTGATGGAATTGAACCTTTTGTTTTAGATGATAACATTTGTATACCAAATAATGTTTTTTTTTCATTTATAGATCAAACAACATCTATTCAGAAGTTAATTGATTTTTTTTTCCCCTTCTATCACATTGTATTCCTATGATGCAAATGATTTAATCAATAGAGCAATTTTGACTCCAAAAAATGATAATATGGTAGAAATAAATAATCTTTTAATTGAAAAGTCACTTAGAGCTACTAAGCAATATATTAGCTTCAATAAAGCTATTAATCCAAATGATCATGGTCAATATGAAGACTTTTTTAGTACCATTTCATCAAGCAATTTACCTCCACATAATTTGATCCTTAAAAAAATTGTCATGTTATGTTGTTAAGGAATTTAAATCCAATAGAAGGTATTTCAAATGGCGTAAGATTGATCTGTCGAATGCTTGGAGAAAATTACATTGAAGTTGAAATGGCAACAGGGGATCACAAAGGCAAACATGAGTTCATTCCACGTAATACCATTAGAGTGTACAGATAAAGAAAAGAGTCCTATTTCTTTTCATCAATTTTAATTTCCAATAAAGTTTTGCCTTGCAATGACAATTAATAAAGCTCAAGGGCAAGCACTTGATTGTGTTGGCATTTATTTACCGCAGCTTGTGTTTTCTCATGGTCAATTATATGTTGCTTTATCTAGAGCAAGCCGAGCGTCTTTAGTGAAAGTTCTTATTGAACTTGTATATTATGACGTTATTAGGCAGCAATACACAAGAAATATTGTGTATAAAGAAATTCATCAATTGATGGATAGAGGTTTATATTATCTTACGTTCTTTTTAGTTGTTTGATTTTATTTTACTTTTAATTTATTTATTTTGTGCCATTCCAAAGCATTTATAGCTGTTATGATAAAATATAAGTTACCATGGTGCATTTGTTAATATTTTTTTTATTAATATTTTCTTCTGGCTTTCTAATGTATATGTAGGATATCATGATGCAATATTTGATGAAAATTAAAGACATCAGTCTTGCCACTACAAGCTGGAGTGTTCAACTTCTGGTGGAATCTAAAACTTCTGCTAGGCAATCTCTGTATAGTTCGTGCAGATATCAACGTGTGACTTTAGTTGATGAATCTGTAAGCATTTTTTATTTAATAAAATGGTATTGTTATTATCTATGTAATAAACTGTATTGTGTACTGAGACATTGCATCTTGCTTTTGATTGTTTTGTAGGGTGCTAAAGTGCTTGCTACAATCTTTGACTTGGACATTGATCAATTTGAGAGAACACTTTCATTGATGGACACTTATATAATCTCAAATGCACGAGTAATTGATGCAAATTTAGAGTTTGAAACTTGTGGGAACAAATACCAATGGATTCTAAACAGCAGAACTATCATTACAAAAGTTGTCGACAATGTGATCCCAGCTTCTATTGTTGTGCCCAACTATACTCAATTTTCTACCATTATTGCTTCTAATCAGAGAAGATTAGTAGGTAAGTACTGCAATCAATTATGAATTTTTAAAATTCAATTCTTGTAGCTATTAAAAACAATGCTCCCATCTTATGTCTAGTAGATGTGCTAGTAATCGTGATTGAAAGTTACTTATCCACTTAAATGCTTCTTTGATCTTCAACCAGTAGCAAAAATTTGCTACTTTTAAATTCCACAGAATCTTTGTGCTTAGAATGGTACAATTTTTTTTGGTTCATTAGCTACAATCATTTTGCTTGAGTCATCTTCTGAAAAAGATGGCATTACAAATGGTACTTGAAAGCTGTGTTTGCTACAAAGAGCCACTTTTTTTTATCTCCACAGAAATGCATATAGTAATTGAATAAATGTTACATGAAATCAACTAGAAGCACCAGACTTTTCCTATTTTGGAAACTTCATGTGAATGAAAAGTATGCTAAAAAGAGGAGCAACACAATTAACTCTTATTCTTTTAGTATGAAAAGCAAAAAACAACATTAAAATAGGACAATATTTAAAGATAACATTATACTACATAACTCGTTTATAACTTCAAAACAAGAAGCATACAAAGCAAGCCAAAAAGATCTCTCACCAAACCAATCAGTAAGTACCTCCAACATCAAACCACTTGACCCTATTCTCACTTAAATTCAATCCCAACATGTCATCCTCTAAACCATTGCTACCTTCAACCAACTCTAGCAAATCATCAATAGGACCATGACAACCAAATTGCATTATCAAGGTAGCACCCGCAAAAGTCATTATTCCTCGAGTAGCAAAATACACCACAGACAACCTGCTTTTTTGCTTTGTCAGTAGCATAATATCATAAGACTAAATTTTCTCGACAATTGCAAAAACCTCGTCCTCATTCATCTTTTTAATCTGATACAATAGTTATCATTCTATTTTTTCTAACCTCAGTTATAATATTATGCACCAAATTTTTGTTATTTTGAGTTATGGTTTTTATTTGCATAATCCACTACTTTATCAAAAGTAAATTCAAAGTCACATTTTCTTCTCAACAAATAAGCAAGTATTGTTCATTCAAACTTTCCTTTTTTATTTTTCCTTTGCAAAACTGAATTTTATGATTTCATAATTTTTTTTGGTTTATTTACTATACCAAAAGACATTTAAACTTGTACAACAATAGATACAAACGTAAAAAAAATTGTCATGTAGCTCCACAGGCACAACATCGCGCCTTGCACAGTGCTCCTTTTCTAGTGTGTGTGTATATATATATATATATTGACTCATTTAATTTGAATAATACTAAAAGTAATATTAAAGCTATCTAATTACATACTTAACCCACAAAGAATTTTTAGTTATTGAAAATATTCCATCCCATTCGTACCAATTGTTGTTAATTTTCAATTATGAGATTAAGATCCAACAAGGAATAACGATCCCATTTATCATTTAATTTACCGAACATATTAAGCATAAGATAAGTTTTACTATCATTTATTGCCATCGGAATTCCAATCCTAAATTAATTTCATTCTCACTTAATTTCAATCCAATTTTGCTTATATATCAATTGCTCGCCTTAAAGTGACAAACTGATGCTCCACGATAGTAAAATTTTGAATTCAAATCTCACCAGTTTTATACCACCTATTTTTATCGTAATTATAGTTGGTTGTTGATAGTTCTTATTTGTAAGTTGTTGGTAAAATTATTGATTGGATGTAAATTGAAATATGATATATAGAATGATTTATTGAACCATTTTATTGCAATAATTAGCTTACAAGTTGATTGAAAAATGTAATGTATATACTTTGTTTTCATGAATTATGTGTTACATTTTTTAGCATAAATTAAAATTTAAATATCATGTCTTACATCCCTGCGCGCATAGGCTAAGTATTTTACTAGAATTTTATATGAATTAAGAGTTCTACAATCACATAACAAGGACAATATTGGCTTCATTAATATTAATATTTATTATATAACACATGGCATTTCTAAAGAGAAAATTACAAAATTAGGACCGTAGCAATAGTCATTTTGCGTTTTAGAATCAAAATTTAGGGTGGTATTAAAGTAGAACCAAAACTCATTAAAAATCAACAAAAAAGAATAGTGACCACCAAAAAACACAGTCAGCGTCGGTGATTGCTTGTGTGGCGCATGTTTGAAACATCAGTGTAGGGCGCCACACAAGCAATCATCGGTGTTAATTGTATTTTTCAATAGTTGCTTTCCTTTTTTTTTTAATGAGCTTTGGTCTTACTTTAATATCATCATAAATTTTAGTCCTACATTGCGAATTAGCCATAATCACAGTCCTATTTTTCAATTTACCACACTTCTAAACGTGCATCACTACTGCCATATATTTAACTTGTCAACAAAGAAAAAGTGTTTTTAAGATATGAATGTAGCAAAGACTGTGAAATAAGAAGAATACAAATTAATTAAAGGAATTACAGATGGCAGGTTTCTTGAGAAAACTCACTTCATTTAGCATTTTTTTTCTAACCTAACACCTTCAAACAGAAAAAGAGTTAGGTTCTTTTATTAGGAAACTGCAAGAAAATAGAATCTATTAATCCCAACTAAACTCAATCTTTATGTTCATCTAAAGTTTTAAATAACATAAAGAATAAAATCCAGAAGCAGCCTGAGAAAAAAGAGAAAACCTCAAATATTTGCATAGCCCTTATGTGAAAAAATCTTTAACTATGTAATAATCATCATCATTTCTTCCATCTCTACTTCAGTTTCAAATTTTCATTATATTTTTTAGTTCT
Source organism: Jacaranda copaia (assembly GCA_014898725.1). NCBI lineage: Eukaryota > Viridiplantae > Streptophyta > Magnoliopsida > Lamiales > Bignoniaceae > Jacaranda > Jacaranda copaia. The sequence goes on from JACGDI010005832.1 coordinate 1,105,640, forward strand.
ACTGCAACAAAAATGTGAAAGAGTTTCGCATTATTACAACCATATGAAAATAATAGCCAAATAGATTTCGATTGCAAACTACCCTTTTTAGAAGCGTGATTGACTAGCGATTTCAAAGGAAACTGGAGTTATATCCCATTTTTATTTTGTTCAACAGATTTAATATGTTTTCACTACATCTCCTTTGAGGTCTTGAAAAATGGATAATTTTTTTTCTATAAAATGCATATAAAATACCACCGTAATTATAGCCTATTTAGTCTAGTTCATAATTTTCCACAAAGAGATCATGTCTTTGGACTTGCTTGCAATAGTAGTCCGTTAACTAATCACTTCTGTAATAGAGGAAATTCGGTCTATCTATGAAGACAAATTCGCTTTTGGACAATAATTATAGCTCAAAATGGACACTCTACAATGACAAAGCACTCTTCTGGCCTTTCTTTCATTGAAAATTAAACGCACGCACTCACTATTCAAGATTAACCACTACAGAAAAGATAATGTAACGATCTGATAATGCCCTTGATTACCAATATTTTTCTTTATTCTGAAGTGCTTGACAAGTTGTCTATGAGGCATGCATGAATGGATCTGAAAACAGTCTATTGCATGCTCTTCAATGCTTCTAGACAGTCTTCTTGACAAAGGCCTGCCAACTAAAACACCTTGATTCACCAGGAAAACACGACTTAGTCTTCGTTAAATAACTATAAAAGCATAATTACAACAAAGGATCTGATCTGATAAAATGACGCAGCTGTCTGCACTCTGCACACATTTCATTTGTGTTCATGAAGCTAGCAAGATAATAATAATTGTTAGAAATTTTGCAGTCGATGTTTTAGCTAAGCCATCACGGAAGCTTTTGTTTAATTTTTTGGCATAACTGGATGATCTCTAACATGATTTGAGGGAAGTTTTCTTCTGGGATTGAACTTATGTTGACAACAACAGAAAAATGGTTGCTATTTGCTTATCAAGATTAAGTTGATTTCTGTTTGCTGCTAGTCCTTTTGAAAAAAATTGTACCTGTGTTCACATTGGTACTAAAACCTGCACTAAAATTTAACAAGGATGTTAGAATCTTGAAAATTGATTAAAATATAATGAAGTGCTTGACAAGTAGCCTAACAAGCTGCAGTAAATGTTGATAATTTTGCACAAGTATTATCTTTTCGGCTTTTAATTATTTAGCAGAATCCCTGACAAACCCTTAATGAACCCTAAACTTTTTCGTTATCTAATTTTTATGAGTGTCGGCATAACAGAAGGCTTTCCTCAGTTAGTGTTTTGAATGAGACTTTTTCCAAACTTTGCAAAAATTAAGGTTAAAAGGTTAGAGAACGGTCATATACGGTAACAAGCTTCATGTTAATTGTTCTTTTTTTACCTTATCTGTTTATTTACCAAATGGTTAATTTCTATAAATTTCAAGAATTGTCCAAGACAAATGCATGCACATATAATTGAGGCCTATATTCATTCAAGTTACAGTATTAAGATTAATTAGCTTTGCTGAAGTTTTTGAGACATATCAGCTTTATGGAAAAATTGTTTATTGCTGTTTGTTATTCCCTCTCCCATACATCTTAATCATAACGATAAACTTCATGTTCAAGTTGAGGACCATAATAGAGATAAAAATAATGATAATTTTGAAGTACCGGACAAGTTAAGAGAAGATGGAGACTGATAGCTACTCTTGCAGTTGATTGTTCTTCAGAAGATGGTCTGAATTTAATGATTTTTATTCTAAATTCACCGTTGCAAGATTATAACGGCTCCACTATTGATAATATATCGCTAAAATACAAATTGCTAACCTTCAAATATATCAAAAAAGATCTTTCTGATAGGATGAAAACAGCACGAAAAGTGGATGGAAAAAGAATTAGTTATTTAACATCCCATGAGCTGAAAACAAGGTTTGTTTTTTTTATATAAATAATGTTTTTGGTGATTGGAATTTCTGCTTTAGTTAGTTCCGCAACTGTTGAAGGATTTTAACATAATTAAGGATCCAAACAACTGCAGCTTTCATGAGGCAGATGATAACTTGACTGAAATACATAACATTTTCCTGGCTTTTAATTTCCTCATCCAGATATATTAATCAAGTTTGAAAAAGAAAACCACATAAATATGATCATCAAGTTAATTATATACAGAATTTATCCTTTTAGCACAAGTATTGTTGAAGTTAATATCTTTAAGACAAATCAAGTTAGAATTGACAGATTAGATGAATGATGTTATGAGGAAAGATCATATAACTTATATATAAGATCAATGTAATAATATAAGTTACTTCAAAAATATTGTCATTCTACTCTTCTAAATTAAACATTACAATTATAAATTTTACTAATTATGAGTCTACTGTGAAAGTCCTTAGAAATACATTTTCATTATGTTAAATTGCATTTTTATAATTGGAAAGAAATAATATTCTCCTTGCTGAACACAATCGTTAAAGACTAATTACGTATGATTATATGTGAATTTGTCTTGCCTTTGCATGAATGTCTGCACTAATATTATTATATATAGTTTCAAATATATATGTGTATGTATGGATGCCATTGTGCACATTTGAATATGTACAAATGACGATAATGCAAGATCACAACTTCCTAATGTTGGGTTTTGAGTACAACAGAATCCAATGTTTTTTAATTTTCCTGAATTCTGAAACAAATAATTTGAAGGAATTGATCAAATAGCTACATAAATATATGTAATAATATTAGAAACATGCATGCATGCAGTGAGAAGATCTTTTGTAAAGAGTGATCACAGATATTGCTCACATTCATAAAGAATTTTCATGAGTTAATTAAATCAGTTAAGTGCCTCATGATAATTTTGTAGACCCAGAATTTTTGCCCCACTTTGTTAAGGAGTAGCCTCATATATGACTTGAAAACCTTAGCTTATAGGCACCCTAATTGTGTATAGATTGAGTTCATGTCAACCTTTAACTTCTAACATAAATTAAGCTGGATATATGTGAAACAACATAAGGAACACATATTAAATATTTTGATCAGCCAGCCCTAGATTGCATGTATATGAATGTATTCTAATTAATATGCTACAAAAGATAAAATATTGATGATAAAAAATCAATTGATAATATTAAAATTATTGCTAATGACAATATTATTAAATGACAACTTTTATTTTGTTACAATATAATTTAATAGTGACAAAACTAATATTTTAAGTTGTCACTAGTTGACAATTAGTGTATATATGTATAGTAATAATTTAAAAATAATAAAAATTATCACCATAATTTACAACAAGATCATGTTTATTAATTATCACTATAAATGTATCATCACTTATATATCAATAATGATAATATAAACAAAGTTTTTGTTATTATTAATTTTGCAAGAACAATTGTTGATGTGACCGAATAAAATTACTTGTCCATTTAATAGTTATAGTTTCTTATGACTTTCATGTCATAGTATCACTATTTTTTTTTTCTTTTAAATAACTTCTATTTTATCACAACTTTCATATATACTCGATACAAAGGGAAAGAAAAATAACTTCTACAGCAACTTATGACGAGGCACTTAAACGTATATGTTTGAAAAAAAAAATTGAAGACAATATTTATATTTATTTTTAAATCAATGGAATTTATGTATAATTAACTTCCATAATTATTTGTGGCAATTCTTGATTGCAATAAAAATAATAGTAAAATAACCCAACAAGTGAGGTTAATTCCATGATCTCTAGCCAAACCTTGTAGAAACTTAAGACATGCTTGAAACCAACATTAATCTTGAATCTTTTATTAGACTTATTCTTTTATCAAATGTTACAAAAAGCATGATATTTCACCTATCCAATGGGCAATATTGTCATTGCACCACTACAATCATTAAAGACTTTTCAATATATAGCCTAAAACAGTTTCAACAATATTGATCAATACCTTGTACATTAAGACCCAAGGTAGGTAAGAACTTGGAAATTCATTACACTAGCTATCCTTTCTTAATTCCCTTCCCCACATGATTTATATTACAAATTTTCTTGCTCACCTTAGGCAAGAGTACCACAAATCTAGTACATCTCTCTCTTGCAAGAATCTAACACAGCTAAATTCTCATATATGCCTCCATGCATGATCTCATGTGAATTTATAAATATTTTACTTTGTCTCTCACCTTGAAACGCTTCTATTTCATCCAAGTAAACCAAAATTGCTCCATTTTCTTATAGGACAATTAAATTACAAACTCTTGGAAAAGAAATCATGATATCTTGATCTTCAAGTTTTGTTGTGTTTCCCTTTCACCCTTGTAGCAGTGCAAGAGAATTAAAGGCAGTAGATAAGGTTTTCCTTTCTCAATTTTTGTTAAATTTCCTCATTTCTGACATAACTATGTTGACTAGGGTTTTACTGGTCTGATTTCAAACATTTTCTTGAAGTATTCAGCATACTCTAGTTAGCAAAGACTAAAGTGACACAAGAAATTAATAGGATGGAAGGAGGAGGAGATCAAGGGAAGGATCAGGAGAAACTGCCACCCGGGTTCCGGTTTCATCCGACAGATGAAGAGCTCATCACATACTATCTGATCAACAAGATTTCAGATGCAAACTTCACAGCAAGAGCCATTGGAGAAGTCGATCTCAACAAGTGCGAGCCCTGGGATCTTCCAGGTATACTTAAGTTGTAACCTCAGAACCTTGTCTGCTTCACATACGGTAACTACCTAGGTTGAAATGACAAGTCATATGCATATTTTGCAGGAATACATATTTACATAGCTAGGGTTTGCACATAAATTAAAGCATCAAACATGCATGCTAAAATTACGGTTTATATTTCTGATGGAAGAAAATCTTGTGTTAGTTCATCGAGAAAAGAAAGGAATTGACGAGAAAACGTATGCATATGCGTACAAAATTCAAAATCAGTATTTAAACTTGCATGTTTTGACATGTTTAATCAACAATCTATAGGTTTCTCAACATAACCCTAGAGATTTTTCAATGCAAAGGACTTCATTAGCTTATATATATATATATATATATATATATCCATTATTTTTTACTAATCATCAACTAAAAGGGTTAGGTATATGCTGGAAAAGATTGTTACAAAGTAAATTTGATAGCTATATCTACAAATTTTGACATAAATGCAAATGTTTAAATTATAATAAAAATTATTAATCATCAATTTGTGGTCTTGTATGACACTCGAAGCACATAAGAGATTAGTTATATGTTACTCTCATAGGAAAATTAATATGTATATATATAAGAATCATAATCATCTAGTGAAATTACAAGAGCATCTATTCAAATTTAGTTAGATTAATTTTATGTATCTAACTTTAAAGCAATGAACTTTTGGCATCAGCTGGGGATTGCCTACAGCTGGTGTTCTAATTTTTTGTAGTGCTCAACTTAATTCTTTTATCCCTTTTTCTTTTTGGTGTTGATGAACTAATTAGGGAAGGCAAAAATGGGTGAAAAAGAGTGGTATTTCTTCAGCCTCAGGGACCGGAAATATCCCACCGGAGTTAGGACCAACCGCGCGACCAACACCGGATACTGGAAAACCACCGGAAAAGACAAGGAGATATACAACAGCAACACCTCGGAGTTGGTCGGGATGAAGAAGACCTTGGTGTTTTACAGAGGAAGAGCTCCTAGAGGAGAAAAAACCAACTGGGTCATGCATGAATATCGCATTCATTCTAAATCTGCATATAGAACCGGCAAGGTATAGCTTTTTCCTTTTTTCTCTTTTGGCCCTAATTATGAACTTTTATTTTTAATTTTTCTTTTCTTTTCTGTTTGAATTTTTAGCTGCCGCAATCCTCAGGAGTGTTTGTTGTCACGGTAATACAATGTAAAAATTATTACTAATAATAAATAATAAATTATAAAGTTTTTATTTTTGTTATTAATAATATATATTAAGTGATAAAAATTTGTATTTTATCATATATAAAAACTGATAATCTAATTTTAAATTATCTTCATTAATAATGACATCTTAAAAATAATTTTTATGATGTGAAAATTATTATTGTGATAAAAAAAAAAATTGTCACTTCATATGTATTTAATAACAATTTTCACATGATCTCTTAATATGCTATCCCTAATTTTCTTTTTCTTGTTGCTTGTAGTGTTTGTTATAGGTTAATTTTCTTGGCCAACCCTAGATATAATGTGTTTCTTCAAATTGAAATTGTGGGTTTTGCAAGATTAATATTGGCAAATTAAGACTTTTTATTTTGGCTATATACGTTCTACAACATATGTATATTTCCAAATCGATGGTTAAGTTTAATGCGCACACATAATAAACCAAGAGTAACATGCTTTTGTTTTATATTTGTGGTTTTCTCACTAATTAATTTACATTTATTTATGTTAATTTTTACTCTTTTAGAGAAACTTATATGTTTTGGATAACTTGTGATTGATTATAAGACAAATCTTTCCTAAGATTTTGCATGCTTATACATGCTTACACTTGCATTTGTTTCTTTCGTGAATAAAGAAAGAAACTTTTTGGATTCGCTATTTCATTCTCTATTATATTTCCTATTTCATCTTCTATTTCAATATGTTGTATTTATGTCAAGTGTATCTGATTATCAATTAATTATTTTTATAAAAAAATATTTAATATATTTATCATATTTTTATAAAATAAAATAAAAGATGAAATAAATAATAAAATAAAAGATTTAAACCGAGAAAGCAATGTTGAATTTACTCCAACGAAAGAAGTTGCTTCATAAACCATCACAAATAATGGCTAAATTGCCTGTACTTGGACAAAAAAATACAGCTGTTCTCAACCAATTCTCTCTAACACTTCTCTGACATCTTACTAAATTTTGTGTGTTCTTATGGCATAAGTTTGATCAACTCACATGCTCCAAGAAAAAAATACTCCTATTACTTCCTTAGTTTCTTTTCCATCCAAGGGGATTATGCAGTTTTTCTTGGAAGAGTAAAGACCAATTAACCTTCATACATTAAGATCAACATTCTAGTCAATTAATATAAACCACACTTGTGACTTGTTTTAATTTAGTTTCCTATGTAAGTTCGTGTGTATTCATGTATACGTAATGATACACATACTCACACGTATATGGTAGTTTTCTATTGTACGTAAATTATCAATATATATATATATATGACGATGTCATCATTTTACTTTTTAAAATTATTATATGCACATTGAACGACTCAGAGATCCACTTGAACAACATCAAAGCAGGCAATAAAAAATTTTGTCCGAGTGAACTGTATGAACTTTTTTCTCCTATTTTTGCTAATATGGGCCCATATATTTATTTCTCCTGGAAATTTGCAGCAAGATGAGTGGGTAGTCTGCCGTGTGTTCCAGAAGAGTGCTGGAGGGAAAAAGTACCCATCAAACCACTCAAGGGGGGCAGCAAATCCCTACACCTACAATCATCTTGAAATACCCCAAAATCCCATGCAACCACAAATAATTCAGCCTGACAATTTTCAGTTCCCTGGAAGAAACTACATGACTCCAGCAGAAATTCAAGAATTTAACAAGGTTTTCAGAGGCGCTGGCTCAACCAACATGATCAACTTGCCAATCCCACCACAAGTCAACTACGGCCCTGTGGGTGGTGGCGGCTGTTTCACCATATCAGGCTTGAACTTGAACCTTGGCGGCAGTGCTGCCCCTGCTCAGCCCCTCATGAGGCCGGCACCACCACCTCCGCCACCTCCTGTAATGAGCCAGCAAGACGTGACTTCAGCCATGCTGAATGGTGGCATTGCAATTGCAAGTGATCAGGCTGCAAGCTATGGGGTAGATATGAATAGTGCAAACACAATGAACAACAGGTTTATGGCCATGGACCAATGTGCTGACTTAGACAACTACTGGCCTTCTTATTGAGGAAAACAAGATGATTTGGTGAAATTTGCAGGCAAGAATATGGTAAATTTTAAGGTATCTAGGGAAAATTTGTAGTAGTTTAATTAGTAGTACTGCTTTTTGGTTTGGATATTGGTGAAGAAAACTTAGTTTGTTGCTTTGTAAAAGGTCTTTATTTGGCAGGCCATTGAAGTGTACAAAACAGGGATCATCACTTCATGAGCAGCCACTCTTTGTTAGAACAAAATAGCTACTTTATGCAGATTGGAAACTTCAAATCCTATGCCCCCAAAATGGAATTCCTCTGCTCATCAGTCATCATCAATTTAGAATTCAAATAAAATTCTGGGATGACACAAATGAAACAGAATAATAATAATCAAAATTTATATTTTACTGAAACCGAAAGTGATTTCTCAGTGGCAACAAACTGGTTAAACTGTCACACAGGACAGCTTAGACTGCCAAAACAGGAAAAAGAGGAGAAAAAAAAAAAAGGAACACCTGGACGACATAAATATTCAAAGCGCCGTGATACACAAATACCTGAACTAAAAATTTGAAACTACATGTGAAACATCCTGGAAGCTACAATAACCTAACGCAATTTTTCTGTTCTGCATTTGAAACTCAAATTTGCTAAAACTTCAATATCATCAGTGTACTTCATTAACAGATAGAGCTGCTACAGCTCTAAGCCCATAGGTGCAGACCAGACTAACCTGCAGAGACACAGAACAAGAGATATTGTGAAAGTGACATCAAAATTCAGAAGCAGAAACTGTGCCTGTAACAAGAGCAAAGGCAGGGGAGGAGACAAAAGTAGATGTAAGTAATATTTCTTCACTTCTTCACAAATACTCTATCTGCTTCACAGTAACTAATTGTCACTCCACAATAATCACAAATAGTGGACAAATGGCCTCATACAAGAATACATCCGTATAAGCATGGCACATCAATAAAGAAAATGCAGGTTGTCTGGGTTGTTAAGATTCCAGCGTAGCCGCCAGTTAAAAGGCCGTGTTGCAAGGCATTGAGGATGCTAAAGGGTTGCAACTTCAATTTCCATTCCAACCAACCCCCACCAAACATAAAATGGGTCTATTTATGCACGTATTTGCATGTGTGTAATGCATAAGCACATAATTTATACAGGAAGCATGAAAATAATCCTGGCATAAAAAAACATCTGCTTAAGTTTTAAAGCCCACCTTATGTTAAGAAACAGTGGAGAGCTTTTTTACTGGATTTACTTGTCGGAATGCACACGTTTCCCTTTGCGACGAGAATGGTTTGAATTACCACTTCGGATGGGCTTTTTCGCCTCTTTACTGAAATATAAATGTCAACGGGGAAAAAACATTGACTAAGTGTCTTGGTTGGAACAGATTTAGATCAAAATTAAAGCTGCAGACACTTCAAAATATTCCAAAGCAACATTATGACATTTTTCTCAAATACCAATTGAATGAGCAGATCAGACTACTAACCGAAAGATGACTGAAAATATTTTCAACAGAAAAATGATGGGCAAAGCCAGCAGTGCAGAGGCCTACAACATAAAAAGTCAGTTAATCAGATAAACAGCAATTGATGTATCCATCTTCACACCACAAAATTGGAGGCAAGGCCATAAAAATGTTTTCAAGAACTTACAGAAAACCAAACCAGCTCCTTTGTTGCAAGCGGTTTTGTAAGCTCATGACTCTTCAGTTTCTCTTGAACAATGTCTTGAACCTTCATCAGAGAAAAGAAAGTACTTCGAGTTCATGAACAATTATATGGGTAAATAAGGTTTAAGGCCAACATTTTGGTATGAATTAGTCAGTGTTTACACGAAACAACCCTCATTAATGTACATTTTATAGTTTTAATCCATGATGACTGAATTTATTTGAAGATTATAGGGACCCTGTATAATCTAGTGTTGTTCTACTGACTCAGACGAGTTTTATTTATTGAGAGAGAGAGAGTGCCCCCAATATAAGGAACTGAGAAAATTGTATTCATCATCACAAATTGAGCATTTTTTTCACCTCCTACTCTCCTCAACCATCCTCTAGTGGTTGTTTCCTCTTTCTTGCATAAGGAGGATAAAAGAACAGAAGATTTAGACAAAATTGAAGAATTTGCAAGAAAGTTACTGCTTCTCTCTTCAAGGATTCCAACAAGTAAGCTGGATGGGTTCTCTATTATGGGAGAATTTCTATTCTGAGGGCTTTCCAGTGCGCGCTTCCAATGGAAGAGTATGGTAGGTTAGGTTAATGGTGCACCTTTTGTCATTTATAACTCTACAGTCTCCAATGCAAAATGGGATAAACCTATGATCATAATCCTAAGTATCTTTTACTGAATAGCATGAAGTCAAAGCAAAAACTTTCTTAAGAGAACCATCACAATAATCCATACTAGTAAACCAAATGCAAATTCAACATTTACTCCACCCAGCTTTCAGCATTTCTGATGCTGCAGTATATCGTACAACGGTGCAAGTGAAGGAGCAGTGCTTGCAGCAGGTGTACAATATTTAATCTCTTTGTTGTCAGATTAATATTCATTGAGTTTGAATTATTATGTGGATTGTAGGTAGGACCACAAGACATTAAAAAACCTGATGATGGTATAGAGTTGCTGACTCTAGGAATTTTCCATAAGCATGAACCACTTTCTGTGTATGCGGCTCCAGAGAAGTACATAACTTATCAACATGAGGTCTTGCGACAGTGGCAGCCTGGTCAATATATGGTCTGCTGAATTTTCTCACTTTCTGAAAGGTTACAGAGACAGAGTTACTTCAGCTTGTAGAAGAGACAAAATGTTATTAAACAAGTTCAACTGATATGCATTCCCACCTGAAAATAGGGATTAGCAAGTTCCTGCACTTTGATTATGTGTGGAATTACAGCATTCCTTGAAACTTCATATATCTCAATGGTTTTTGTAGTCAGTGATTGCACATGCGGTTCAACTTTTGTAGTTATCACTACCCAATGTTCCTTAATGGCTGGTACCCATTTCTTCACACAGGACATGTAAGAAAAGAAATAATTCAAATTAGTTGGGAGTAGAATGGGCAAAGTTCACCAGTTAATGAAGAGGTAAATAAGAAAATTGTAACACTATTCTAACTTTGCAATCCATTCAAATTTTACATCTGATCAGAGGCATTGCAACCAGAAAAGGGCCAAATTAATAGATATCATACAAGTCACAGTACCAGAGAACCAAGACCAACTGAACTCATGAAGAGACTGTATAACCAAAAGAAAGAAGAAAAAGCATCACAGGACATGCTTTAGAGTATGTAATCAGCACCAATTGTCTCAAACAAATCCAATATTAACAGCTACTCAGCTGGCCTATATATAGCTGACTTACAGTTTTAACTGTTTCCACATGCGGTGCAGCCCACTCTTCAGCTTGGGCCTTCTTTTCAATAGCCTGATACAGGAGAAAGGCAGAAATGATTGACATTATTTTTAAGGAAACCATGCGCCATTGCATAAATAGCATCGGTCAACGACATAAACAAAATCCAAGAGGACATATGATACATATCCAGCTCAAGCACTTGCCTTCTGAATCAACATCTCCAAAGCAGGTTTCCCATGCACTTTCCAGTTCTTCTCTAAATGCGACTGGAAATACAAAGATAATCAAATAAATATGCTAAAGGCAACCAAAAACATTGGCGAAACAAAATGATCTGCCAATACCTGATAATTATTAAGATGTACTGCAAGCCAAGGTGGTAACCAAGCGCCATGAACCTGTCCGTAAATATCAGAAAAATGAACAATCTTGGAAGTAATAAGATCTTGATGAGTCCCATACACAGGAAGATACTCCTTAACAAAGTCTATAAAAAAGTAAAGGAATGAAGCACACAGTGACTTGTAAATGAAGATATTAATAACAGAACATAAAGCTCATATAGAACTTCTGAAAAGCTGGTAAAGTTTGATTCTCGGTTGTGATGCAAACACATAGATTAAATGAATCAAATTCTGGTTGTTTCACAGGAAAAATCAAGGGGCACATTTAATTGGCATATGCACACATTACAGCTGCTTGGTGACCAAAAAAATACCCAGGAAACGACATATTCAAGATGCTAGAACAGCACTACTGGTGGATGAAGGAATCTTTGAAGATTCATAATCATTATTTCCACCTAAGCATGACACTGATTATATGCCTCACAGTTTATATACTTAATCAATGATAATGGCACTTTGGGAGAAAGCAGCAGAGATGAGGTGTTATTTCATGCATTTTACAGGAGACATTTTTGGTCCACATAAAATATGAATACAGGCAAAAAACACTTAAAAGGCAAACATAAGGAAAAATAACGAGAGAATAACATGAAAAACAAAGGGAACATACATAGGAGTTGAAGATTCGGTTTTACTAACATGAAAGAGAAAATGATCATCCACTAAACCAAGCAATAGAGATAATGTTCCAAGAATTCCTCATAAAACTGAAGGGTGATGTTACAGCGATTAGACAAACCAAATGGCGAAGCAGCACTGAAAAACTGACTTTGCAGGAAACTGAGCAACAACTTAAACTGCAGGAGTTGAAGATTGGGTTTTGCTAACATGGGAAAAAAAGGAAGTTATCCCCTAAGCCAAGCAATAGAGAAGTTGTTCCTAGAATAGTTTCTCGTGTGAAACTGAAGAGTGATGTGACAATATTGAGAGAAACTGAATAGCAAAACAGCACTAAGATTCAATTGTGGACTTTGCAGGAAACTGAACAACAACCTAACGTAATTGGAAGTCATACCTACTGCCCTTTTCGTTATCATAGCCCCCCCAACATAATTCACATGCTACTACCTCAAGTATGTTCAAACCTATGAAACTAACATTGTGGTGACTATAACTTAAAATAGGTTTTCAGCCCCTGCAATCATATTATTGGCACTTATGCTTACTATTTAATTCTAGAAGGTTGACCATAAGCACCACCTCCCAGATTAATTTTGAACAAGAAGCTGACTGCATGGGCAGCAGGAAATAAAGAAAGGAACCCAGAAAAACTAACCTCCATCAACTCTTTGATTTTGGATGTTGCTTCAAACTTTGCCTTCATCATTTCTTCCTGCACAGAGTTTCATTCAGAAAGAAACAGTAATCAATAATCCCAATTAAAGAAAACATGACTTTAACAACTACTTGAGAAGTTGTTAGCATACCTCAGCAATTTGAAGAGCACGTTCAGTTTTGCGTAACTTAGTTTTCTGGTCATCAATAATCTTTTGAAGCTGAATAACAAAAAAAAAAAGCAATAACAGTGAATTAATTCATAAAATCAGACCCAAACACTGAAATAATGATAGCCCCAATTTCCTTTTCTTCGATTAGGATGCAATTATTGAATTGAATCTAATGGGACCAATGAACAACTGAGTGCATAAATTTTCTTATCAGAACCAAAATGCATGCCATATTCAAAGTCCTTGAAGTCACATACTCAAAAATCAAATACACCATTCAAGTAGGACATGCATATTACGTCAAACCAAAAGAATAATAACACAACTTTTAGAAGCCCAAAAAACAGAGCATTACATTGACCTCACTTGTAGACTACACTAAATTTAACACATAAAAATCAAGGACAGAAGGTATCATTCCTGAGATTCAGCTATATATTATATAAACATGAAAGTTTACATCATAGTTACAACCTTATAAACCAGCAGGAAAGTTATGCAGGCAAGAGACTTACACTCTCAAATTTAGAATTCAATTCAGAAGCCTTTTTTTCAGCTTCAGTTGCCCGGGCTTCCAATAGTTCTTTTTCTTTAATTTTCAGGTCAATATCTTTTCTGAGTTTCTCCACTTGCTTTTCCAATTCACCAGCTCTAGCATGTGCCTTCCCCAACTGTTCTGCAGCATCTAATTTGCCTTTTTTCTAAGAAAAAACAAATAAAGATTTCTGAATAAATATAACATGAAGCATTTAATTAGCATGTAAATAAATATCGCATATGAGAACAATACTATCAATTTTTCTGTTTCAAGAGCCCAACCACTCACTTGTAGTGAAGCAATTTCACTCTCCAAGGACACAATGCTGTCTGATTTTTCTTTGATTATCTTCTCCTTAGCAGCAATCACCTCATCTTTTTCTTTTATTTCTCGAGCTTTCTCCTCAATATGGGATTCTTCATATATAAGGAAAATGTAAGAGAGCATTGAAAGCCATTGCCACCTAAGAAAGCAAGTAAACCACTTTGTTCCCCAACATAGCAACACATGGCAGAGGATACAACACAAGTAAACAAGTTCACATGTTTTCACTAAGACCCATAAAAACTAATTTTATACAACACATTTCAGATAAGATCACAACCTGAAATAAGGAGGTTCAAATCTTTGGCATTCAATTTTAGGAATGAGAATAGTCTAAAAACATTCTTTTGGGTGGAAAGAGAGGAAAACAATAGTGTCTGCTGCTTTCTTTATGAAAGAACCACTATAAAAGATTTGAGTGACTGCATAAGTATCAGTAGAAGATTGTCTAAACATGTAGTTTCCACAATCATGCTATCACTATTCATGCAGCAAGAAGACATCCTTCTCCCTGAAAAAGGCCATTTTGCAAATGAAAGCACATATATTGTTTTTGAGTTGATTTACAGGATAGTAAACTAGCAAGTCGAAGTCCAGGTTTGGTTTTCAGCCATAACATGTTGGCGTCTCTTCTTTCCTTCTTCCTAAAAGCCATGAGTTCAACTCCCTATGCTTCATAAAATTACCAATAATTCTTTCATGACTTATAGCCTGCCTTTGCTCACAATGTTCAGTATGGAAAGAGTCTGCATTTTAAATTTCTCATGTTCTTCTACCCTCTTTCATGGGGAACAAAGGCATACAAAAACATAATTATTTTACATTGGATGTTTAAATAAAGGGAGAAAAGTATTGTTGACTCCTTCTCAATGTCTCAAATGCTCATCAAGGAATCCATCATGATAGTAAAGTGACTCAAACTAATAAAGAAGAATTTTAACCCAAGGATCTTCATATCTCCAAATCAATCCATGTGACGCATACATGAAACTTTGGTAAACCATTTCTCGACCACCATCTTTTCATACAACTACAAAAACAATCTCTAAGTACAAACAAACATAGGCACAGAATAACAGACACTCACAGATATGCACAAACTCCACCCACAGTTATCTGTTGATATCAGAATCAACAGAATCCAGCACAATCAACAGAGAAACAACTTATCTCTAGAAGTGGGGCCCAAAAGATACACAATTTGTAAGTAATAATACAAAAGCATTATATTATACAGCATGAGTATCTAGAAAACAATAGGAATGCGATACAGAGTAGCTCAACTTACTAGTTCAGAACATCATTCTTTCACTTAATACATCCATTTTCTCTATACATATGTTCACCATTCATTTGCTCTGTATCCATTACCGCTTCATATTTCACATAACCTGCTCTTTCCTTGGTGTAAAAACAGTGCTTAAAATTTCACTTACACCATCGCAGATAAAAATAGTAATAACATACTCGCACGAAAACAATGAAACTACCTATTGATTCTTAACACGGTCTTTAAATCATAAAACCAGAAAAATCTTTGGCCCGACTAACCGATATCGTGGATCCTGGACTTGAGTTGCTCCAGGACGTATGAATCAGGACCCTCCGATCTGGGGACTCTGACTTCGTCATCGACGTCTGAGATTGACACATCGGCGTCGACTCTGATATGGATAAGAATTAGGGAAAGAAATACGGTGAAAACAAGCAGTTTCAACGCCGCCATAAAGCCACTAACGGAGGCTCCGGCGATCAAATGATGAGCAATTTATTTCTTCGGGATTCTCTTTTTTGGAACTCTTTACAGTTTGTACCGAGTTTGTCCTGAGAAACCCACGTTGGGCACGAAAGAATTTAAATAATACGAGGAAAGGAAATATCTACGCCTCTGTACTTACAGCACTTGAATCGGAGATTAAAAAGACAATAATGTCCTTGCCTTGAACTAGTATTTTTAAAAATTTTGTACAATGATATTGGATGGGATACGATATGATTAGGTGTGTGATGTTAAATCATATCATAATCAAATACATCGAAGGGTCGATTGGTAATTGGCTTGTGTTGGAAGAATCGATAAATAAAGATTATCACGAAATTTTAAATAGAGAATTTATACTATTATATATAAAATAGTTTTGCGTTAATTTAATAGTATGATTTTGACAAAACATTAATTTTTTAAAATTTTGATTTTTTTTAATTAAATTAAAAACATTCTCATTGATTGTTTATTTATTTTTAATTTTATTTTAATACACCAACTTATCTGCTATAATTCAAATATTATTTGTGTTTATCTAAATTGCTATATAGGTTTTTATCTAGTAAGATAAATCCAGAATATCCATAATTTTATTTTTATCTTATCGAATAAATTTAGAATTTAAAAAATATTTTATAAGCACCTTAAATACTATTATCAAAAATTTCTATCTTATAAATTTAATTTATCATAAAAATATTAACAAATAAATCTTTCAATTATTTTATATTTAAATTATATTATTCTATAATTATTCTTATATATTTATTTCTACACTATTTGTGTTACCATTCCATATATTTATTCAGTTTTATTTAATTGTAGAATTTTTTTCATTAATTAGCATAATATAATGATGTTTCTGTTTTCTTTTCAATTTAAAGTTAATTTCTTACTAAGAATTTAATAATTTTTTTATAACATATCTTTATATTGTTTTTGTTTTTTTTTTCATTTTAAATTATTTAGATATTCTTTTAATATATTAAAATATTTTACTAGTGTTATTATTTTATCAATTTCTCAGTATTTATTTAAAATTAAGGTTTTTTGTGATCAACTGAGGATAGTAATTATTATATTACTTAAAAACTTCAACATGCAGTATTTTAGCATATTCAGTTTTATAATTTTATATTTATATCATATATATTTATTGTTATATTTTTGTAATGATTCATAAAAGAATATTTTCACATGGATTAATGGTGTCAAATAAAAAAAATAATTGAAAGTAAGTATCCATTAGATTATTTGTACATTTTTTACTTATAAAAAAAATTAATGAGAAATAGATTTTTAATTTTGAATCGAATATTAAAGATTTACTTTTTATTTCATGACCACTTACACGATACATATTATTTGATAATTTGAAAAATAATAAAATAACAACATATATAAATAGAAACAAATAATTTTTTACTTATAATACTTATTTAAGACATAATTTAGTTTGTAAAATAAGTTATAGATTACATACTAAATTGATGATTAAATAATGACCTAGTACGAGTTATTTTTATATATTTCCTCCAAAAAAAATATTTTAAGAATTTCAAATGTCGTGAAACTTGTAAGTGTGACTTCCACATTATTAAGAATCATGTAAATTTTTATTTTTTAAAATTTTATTTATTTCTATTTTTTTTAATTCTTTCATTTATTTTCAAAAATTTACTATTTTAAAAAATTATATATAGTTTTGAAATTTAAAGTAAGCAATTATTTTAGCACGGATTATCTTCAAACATAATATTTTCAATTGAAATATTTACATTATTTTATTTAATTAGTAATAGATTCTTTTTTAAATATTAAAGTAATTGAAATTTATTTTTTAAATAACATTAAATAAAATAAATTATTTTATTATTAAAATAATTTTTAATTTATTGCACTGTACACCTGCTAGTATATTTTTAAGCAATTAAGGGTGCATTTTTGCACTTGGAGTTCCTAAAAGACATTGAAAGTTAATACGTAATCCGATATGATGATATCTTGATTATATATGGCACTTATTTAAGCTTTTTTTTTATCTTTTTTTATATATAATTTAATATTGAGTTAAATAAAAATTATATGAAAACCAATCAATTTTAGGGTGAAACTCATTATGATGAATTATATGTTGGATTTGTGCAGTATGAAATATTAAAAAATTTAATTTGGATGATTTTATATGTAATACTCATCAAATAAATGTGACAGCAATAATGGATTTACAATTCAACACCAAAATTTATATAGCTTTAATTAACGACATAATAAATATATATTTATAATACTTCAATGTCTTATATATTTTGCTTAATTGCTTCAATCCAAGTGCATGAACTAGAAAATAGGGATACTTTTAAATTTTTTATTAATTAAGTGAACGGTCCACAAATTTCAGTCACATTTAACTATATTTTCAAAATTACGGTCACGTTTAAAAAATGAAAACTATAAACTTCTACATATTTTTTTTCCGAAAAATTAGTAGTTTTTGTTTTTAATTTTTTATAAACTTACCATATCACAAAATTTCACATCAATCAAATTTAAATTTAATTTAACTTAAAATATTTATTATTATTTTAAAAGAATTTAAATACACATATATTTTGAAAAGATATGTCTTTTTAAACATTAAAAAATATAAACTACTTAAAATTTTCATCTTCATACCTATTATAATAATTATTTCAAACAATCAAACAATCTTTTAACTTATATTTTCTCGTAAAAAACAGTATTTTCATTTTCTCTCAATTTCCTTGATCACAAAACTTTTCAAAACTAAGATAATAAATTATTCATTCATTTCCTAGCATTTAAGCAAGAACAATCAAAAGATCCTATAAATTGTGTTCTTATAAACTTGGCAAGGGGTTCAAATTCTTTATTTTAAGTAGTATTTTATTTTTTATTTTATTTTATAAATATATAAATGTTAAATATATTAATATTTTAAAAAACACTTAATTGTGATACATACATTTGACATCCATTTGACATATATGTAGACACTAAAATAAGTGATGGGACAACTATTAAAACTACCAATTTGACACTTTCGATGCAAATTTCTATATTATTTTTTGTATTATGTTAATAATATTTATTTATATATTATAAATATAAATTTATTTTAATATATATTTATTTAAATTTTGCATAAATAAAATTAAAAATTATAATAAAATAGTAACTGTAAATATAAAATAGTAAATGTTATTTATTATGTAACTTCCAGTTAATATATAGGTAAATCATTCGAAAACAATTAAAAGATAGGTAGATGCTTTTATTAATAGTGTATATAAAAATTTCAAAATCCAGCAAAAGAATGGAAAATAAAAAAAAAAAATTGACTTAATAACTTGATATGATATCATGGTTGTATGGTCGTGTTTTGGCAAGATCAACGCATAAATGAAACATGGCAATTTGGTCATTTGAAACACGGGTAGGAGTGTCCATCGATTTTTTCGAGGAGTGGAGGTATCGTTTCTCTTAAATTTAATTTTGTGGGCTTTAATTAATGGTAGTAGGCGCCACGCGGGGAGGCCGAAAGCATGGGTGTCTGGTTGGGCTCTGTTTGGCCTGCACGTGCCTCTATGCCTTCGAATCCAACGACACTGAGTATACTATCGGTCCACCTGGATTCTTTCGAGTCAATGTACGACATCCATAACGCCAAGTACAACCATTTTTGGGTAACTTGTTCCGAACCTAATTGTCCAAGCTTTTTATTATTATTATTATTTTTTTAATGTCTGTTTCAAAAATATTTTGAGAATGTTTGATTATATTTTGGTTTTGTTTAGAAGTGAATTTGGAC
>JACGDI010005832.1:1125355-1147686 GCA_014898725.1 Jacaranda copaia
AACTTCTACTCAATTATAATATTAAAATTCATAAATATGAAAAAAAAAATATAGATTAGGTCAAGTTGGGTCGGGTTGGGTTGAGTCAGGTTTATCATGTTGTTAAGTGACCTGATAGAAAATCAAGTCATCCTAAAGCTAATTCAATTTTTTGTGGTTTATGTTAGAATTTGACATTTTGGATTTAACATTAAATTGAGTTGGGTTTAAGTTTAGTATTTTTATATTATATTTCTACCTTAATACAATCCGAATCCACCCGAATTGACACCCAATTGGGGTCATTTACATTTCTTATTTTGAACAATAGCAATATTTATGGAAGGCTTAAAATAGTTTGCATTGTATTATAGTGGGTGGCGAATATTGGACGATAAAGTGCTCCAAGGATCAACAATTAAACAAAAAAGTTAAATATTAAAATAAATTGAATCGAGCTTTACATGAATAAAACGGTGAATTTTAATTGGTCTCGAAATTATATCTAAATAATGATATTTCTACTCCAAGATGTACCTCTCACTGTCATTACCAGTCGAAGAATATAGCGTTCTATATTGTCTGAAATAAAAATAATATAAAATTATTAATATTTTGTCAATAGGTATAATTTCAATTGGTCCAAAGTTGAACTAGTCGATTTTCTCTTTATGAACTTTTGACTGATGGTTAGTACACTCTGAAAGTCGTGTTTCCATTTGAACAGAAGAAAAACACAATCAGAGAACAAAAATGTACGCTCCTTTTAATAGTCAAGTCAAACGCAACGACTCACCTAAGTAGGTACAGCGGCTTAAACAATACTTACAAGTTATCGGTGGTTACAAAAGCAGGGGACCCCCTAAACCAACCTTCTAATTAACTTATAGTCAATTCATCTTGATTTTTCTTTAGCCCAATCATAGAAAAATAATAAAAATTAAGATTTTTTAAAAAAAATTTAGGTTCGTCGAAATTTCAAAGTATATTAATTTATAACTATTCAATTGGATTGTCTTTGACTCGTCGAATCAAGAAATTAATGTCCGTTTGGTTTTGTTTTCAAATATTTTTTTTATTTTTTAAAATAAAAATAGAAAATTATCAATTCCTCTCATATTTTTATAATTTTTTTTTTCAAAATATTCTTCAAAACATACTATTACACTCTTTCTGATAATATTTGTTTATAACTTATATATTTTGGAAGAATGAGTTTTGGGAGTAGGGTTGGCAATTGTGAATTTTGTATCAGAGAATGTGATGTATGTTTGTTTATGATTTGATAATAGTAAGAAAATTATTTTGAAAAATTTTGATATGTTTGTTTATGTTTTGAGGGGAGACAAAATTTACTGTAGCAGTCAAATCAATGTCTTTTTATTGGGCTTTGAGAATGTAAATAGATTTTAGTAGTATTTTTATTATGATATAGTAATAAAATATTATGATATGTAAATGTATGTATATGTGATGGTAATAATTGTGATGTAAAGCCTATGATGTTTTTGGTCATTTGCTAGTTAAATTCTAAGGATAATCTGGTCATTTTAAGAATCACTTTGAGAGAAAAGGAAGGTATATGTTTGGTTACATTCTTTCAAAACAATTTTATTTTGGGATAATATAATCAAACAAAGCCTCTGCATATTTACTTTTCATCACTTTTTATTTTTTTCTATTTATATTTGTACGACTTTTAATACAAAAACACTTTATTTTTCAATACAACTCATTTTCAATGATATATAATTGTTACATTTTAAATAAGATCTCCAACCAATATTTTATTTTAAAATTCAAATTTATAACCAATTTTTCACTATTTTTTTTTTACTAGAAAATGAAAATGCTCATAGAAAACAAATCCAAACGGGTCCTTAGTGAATTGAGATTTTCTGTACACAAAATCTTTCTTGTATTTTTAAGATTGATAAATTCATAATTAATAAATTATTTTAAAACATCTTTGTGACTTATGCAGGTTTTTAAAAATTATAACAATCATTTTTTCTTTTTTGTATTTTTTCTCAACTTGAAATGACATACTATCTAACAAAAGACCCAACCCCCCTCCGAAAAAAAAAGAAAAGAAAAAGAACTATTTTGTTCCAAACTGCATAAAGAATAAAATTATTTCCTATGATGCTATCCCTTACCTATGAAAGAGTTGAATTAAGAAACGCATAATCTTAACAGGACTAGAAATTAAAGGGTTTAATTTAAATAACGTAAACTCGGTATTTCATTTCTTACTTGTATAACGAATGAAATTATTAAAAAAGTATGTGATTATTTTATTTCTAGTACACAACTTTTATGCAGTTAAATAATAAATAAACTAAAATTGACTGTTTTTATTTATATACTAATTATTCATTAGATGAACAAGCAACAAAGGGCCTATCTGGTTGCAAATTGGGACATTTAGTCAAATTTTTTTGGTAAAATGATTTTTGAGAGGTGAAATTGTAGAATGTGAAAATTGTCTGTTTGTATTTTGGGCGGTAGGTAGCAAAATTAATTATAAGAAAATTGTTTGTTTGTATTTTGAGAGGAAACAAAATATCAAATCAATAACTTTTTTGTTGGACTGGTAGGGTGAAATGAATGCTTTAAAATTATTTATATATATGTATATATAAATTATATGAGTAATTGTATGCGTATATATTTATAATGATGAGACAATTGATTGAAATTTTGGGGAATGTGTTGAGAGTGTGAATAATAGAATTTTTTTTGAAATAAATTTTATATTTTAGGAGCAGAGTTAAAAGAATGTGTATTATTTATTTGCTTAAATTTTGAAAATTGAAAAAATATATTAGTAGTTTATAAATAAACAAGACTAAAGCTGTCCTTGATAATTCTTCCCAGGAAAAAGGTGCTTGAATGGTCCAATGCACCATATTCCTTGGCACCACACCTTGTTACTTAGTGGCTAAGGCATTTCCACATTTCCCTTTCATCGCCCTCACATTTTGAATTTTTTATGGTTATACTGACAAAAATACTATTCTTATTCAAAAGTCATGACTCATTTTTTCTAAAGGAAAATATTCTAAAATTAAGTTTAATATTATAATATGCATCCCTCCAAAAATACTATCTCAGCAATACTAATAACTAATAGAAATTTTTTAATTTTTTTAAAAGCTGTCGCTATATTTGAGTTGATCAGACTTAATTAAATATTGATAATTATAATCATAATGGTTTGGAACTTTGGATTGTATACTAATTGCATTACAAGTTATGTAATTTGGTGGAATTGATTTTTGTTGAATCAAAACTAAGTAAAGGAAATAAGGGCAATATATATTTATATAAAGAAAAAAGGGAAAAAAGAAAAAGGAAAAAGAGAAAAAATGAAAGAGGAAAACAACGGTTTGGGAAGCCGTTTGAGCCCTAGGTGACCTCAACAGATCACTTTCAGCAAAATAAGAGTACCGACCAAAAACGTAGGCCATAAGCACAGTACAAATTTCCAGAAAGTCCAATTTAATGCCACCCCGTTGTGGAACAACCACCGATCATTTCGAGGACGGTCGACCGCATGCCTCTGTCTGTGGCACAAGCATATCACGTCCTCTCTTGCCGTCAACTCCGGGTCTTTTTTCTATCAATTATCCAGGTGATTTTTATAATCTCCCTTTTTTTGATCTTCTTTTTTTTTGTGTGAATTTTACGGCGTGAATATGTGTGGTTGTGCATGCATTTCTTGATTTCTCTGCGTGATTACTCTGTTGGGTTGAGTTAATTTGTTAATTGGGTTAAAGGGTTCTTGATGATTGTCAAATTGTTCAGTTATTTGATGATCTTCACGAGGTACAGCTAATTTTGGT
Source organism: Jacaranda copaia (assembly GCA_014898725.1). Taxonomy (NCBI): domain Eukaryota; kingdom Viridiplantae; phylum Streptophyta; class Magnoliopsida; order Lamiales; family Bignoniaceae; genus Jacaranda; species Jacaranda copaia. The sequence goes on from JACGDI010005832.1 coordinate 1,129,183, forward strand.
GCACAGCAAGCACGGAAACTGAGGCATGAGTTGATAGCTTAAGGCGTGTGTCTTTTTGTAAGTGGAAATGCATCATCTTGAGGATGCTTTGGAATGCAAATGCACGAAAAGTGAAAGTGGTTCTTGAATTCCTACCATTACATCATAAGACATTTCAAGTTCTGGTCAAGATCATGCTCTTCCCAAACTATTAGAATTCCTCAAGATAATGCACTTTCACTTCCTCAAGATCATGCTTCTGTCTCTGCTTTCTCTGCTTGTCGAGCCTAGCTTTTTGTTACTATATCTTTAACAAAATTTTTCACTAATTGTGATTTATTGTCGAAATCTTGATCATGTTCTTACAAGAATGGTTTTATGTTGTGCTTCCTCTGTTCTTATTTTAAAATAAATTCATGCCACTGGACATTTTTATTGCTGTAAGTCTCAATCCTTGTGGCATATTTTTCTCTAGTCTAATCAGTCTGTTTGATATGTGACTCCAGTATCTTCTAAATACACGATTTGTGAGAAAGCTGCTTCCGATGGGATTGGGGAGCATCTACAAGAGGCGTGTGAAAGTTTTCACATTAGCTGTTGTAATCTACCTGGATTATAAGGTTGTTGTGCTTCTCAGTTGCTGTTGTTTGATGATTGACTTGTGTGTTACAGTGACCACAATGTGATATTCTCTTTTTTCATTTCAATCCTTGCAATCCTGAAGACCATTTCTTCCCCTCTTTTGTATGTACATATACAGGCCCTGCAACAGAGAGAGAAATGGGTAAAGAAGTCAAAGAGGGCTAATCTTTGGGAGAAAGCTCATGAACGTAATGCGAAGCGTGTTCTCAACTTGATTGTTGAGCTGGAAGGCTTATGGGTTAAACTAGGACAGTATCTATCTACACGTGCTGATGTGCTGCCCCCAGCCTATATACGCCTTCTGAAGCAGCTACAGGACTCTTTGCCCCCTCGCCCCTTAGAAGAGGTAACTTCACTTACTATAATGTTGAAGCATTTTAGGAAAGTTAAAAAGAAGTTGCATGGTTCCACTGTAAGTTGAAGCATTTATACACAATTATTCTGCTTCCAGATCTGGAAAAAGTTAAAGAGAAACATGAAAGGATTATCACCACCCTAGAGACTTGTATATGCGATAATTTTTTTAGAGAAGAAAAATGCACGGTCTGCTTTCATCTTATGATGATTACTTCAAAGACATGGACCTAATTTTGTGATGGTTGTTATGAGGACAATACCACCTCAAATTGTACTAAATTACATGTGATTAGGCAAATAAATAATTTTAATAGCTGGGTGCATCCTGAACGTATCTATTGCAGTTATTGTTTCAGGATGATTGCATCTCTGTTTTAGCATGATTCTGATAATTTGCTTTAGCAAGGAGGCCCTAGCTTACCACTTTTCGTTTTGTGTATTAATGGTACAACAGATTTTGATTCATGAAAACTGAATTTCAAAATTATTTTTGTTTGATCGCTCTTGGAAATGCGATAGATTGATTTTCTCATCCATTTTCAAATTTTGGCTTTCTTTTATGGTGTAATGGATGTTTATTATTGGTCATAAAAGTTAACATTAGTTAAATTAGCATCATCTTGAGATATGGTAATGGTGGAGGTGGAGAATATTATTTTAGGAGTGATAAAAAATATATGTTTTTACCTAGGTAGGATAATACTGTATTAATTTAGAAAAGCATGGGATAAGCAGATCCCGTTAGTTTAATAATCAAACCATGCAAAAACTAGTGCTGCTAATTGTAGTGTAATGGAACATGCTAAATCCTATGAGGTGGGAACTGTGCAAATATTCAACTTCACGTATGAGCACACACAAGAAATTGTATTTTTTTTTATTTAATTTGTTCCTGTATATTTATGAGTATTTTTAGAAAATAACAAGCTTCTTCTGCACAGGTTTGCCAGACTATCAACAGAGAGTTCGGGAAACCAATGGACGATCTTTTCTTGAATTTTGATAATACACCACTGGCTACAGCATCAGTAAGACCCAAATGATAAAGTTATTGAAGGGAAAAAAATGAAAAATTATGATTTTTAATTGTTGAGTTCACCTTGGATCATAAGTACTGGTGTCATATAAACAAGTCAGATGATAAACCTAATACCTTCATGCATTTTTGGAAAATGCAGATCAGAATTTTATAGTAGCATGTTTGAACAGTGTTGGTCAAAATTTTAACCCAATATGTATAGTTATATTTTATTTTTATTTTTATTGTCTTTGCGATGCACTTCATAGGAAGCCTTGGAATAGCTCTAAAGGATGTGCTACTATTAGTGTTAGGATTTACTTTCTATCAAACTCCATGGTGGAGATTTTTAGACAACAATATCTTTAATCATTTGAAATTATTATTATTGTTTTTCAGCAAGGTACACTAAATAAAAATTTATCAAAGAAATATAATTTTTTCCAGATATGGGATTATTGATCATTCTGGCACTATTTTCGTATTTTCTCTACTGAATGCATACCACAATAGGTTACAATGCTTCTTATTTCTGCAGCAGCACAAAACATTTCCTGTAGGACTCCAATTTTTTCTGTTTGATTATGCAGATAGCTCAAGTTCATCGGGCGACTCTGGCTGATGGGCAGGAAGTAGTTGTTAAAGTTCAGCATGAGGGCATAAAAGAAGTGATATTGGAGGTTGTTTTGGTCCTTTGTTTATGGAAGTCTTGAGATTTACTTTTGTGATGCATGCAGATATATTATCGTCTGTTTCATCTGTACAGGATCTCAAAAATGCGAAGTCTATAGTTGATTGGATTGCCTGGGCAGAACCACAATATAACTTCAATCCCATGATAGATGAATGGTGCAAAGAAGCACCCAAGGAACTTGACTTCAACCGTGAGGCTGGTATGCTTTTGGTGATTCATTAAATTGGTTTGTTGTTTCTGCTTCCCAGCATCCTTTTAACTCTTAAGATGCTTCTCTTGGTTTCTGTAGAAAATACTCGGAAAGTTTCTAGGAACCTTGGCTGCAAAAGTAATTGTGATGATAACGACATAAATCATGTGGACGTCTTAATTCCAGAAGTTATTATGGTACTGTTCTTTTCTAAATCTTTCCAGTTTAAATCTTTAGTCTGTATTAATGGTTTACCTGGTCCTAGTCTTATGTCCAAAATTGCAATGAAGATCCTTATGGTGTAAGACTATTTTTCTATCAGCTTTGGAATATAGATTCTTGGGTTTTTTCCGTACCGGTCCTCTCTCAATCTCTTTCATAAGAGGCATGGAAACATTGCTTGTTCACAGTGACAGTGTAGCAACTTTGTGCTGCATATTTGGACTGTAAACTAATTCTTCCCATGGCCTATCATTGCAACCTTTCTTCCAAACGCTACCAGCACAAAAAATTCGCCCACTTAATAGACCAACGACAAAAGCATCCTATCTATGGGTGTGAAGTTAGTTCACGCATTTGCATATCTTTGTTTGGACATAAAGAAGGAGATCCATAGGAACTAAGAGAAAGAATAGTGCTGAGTTGCAGCACTTGAAAATGTTAGATTGTCCAACTTAAATCAATTCAAATGAACTGTAAGGCAAATACAAGGACATACATATAGTGTGGTGACTAAGAATTAGCTGCCTGAAATGTAATTCCTGTGGGTTTTTCGAGAGAGACCTGTGATAAAAGACATTGTGCTTCTATATTTTTGGCCAAGATCTAATCAGTGATTTAGTTTGATAAGGTCGCTGCACCTTGGTACTTTTTGAAAAATATGCATGTGCTGAATCCTTCTTTAATTTCTTCTTTCCATTTATGTTTGCACCTCACTCTTACCTGCAAATTCATTTAAGAATACCTGAAGTTTTCACTTTTCTTCATTATTTTGAGCATCTTCAGACTGACATAATCTCCTCAGGTATCTCTACTAACTTTGATTTCCTTTTGCATGGGGAAAGAGATACATCATAAAAGGATTTACTCTTCCTTATCCGATTGCATGGGTACCAGAGTATAATGATACCTTAATGGCCAGATGTGATACCCTTCTAAAACATCAAATGTATATAATGAGGGTCCAGCTTATGTCCCAGTATTGTTGAAAGTGTTTTTGCACAACTGAAGTAGCTTTGTTTATGATAAAACCTACGTTTACAGAAGATTGTAGGATGGAATTTTCTTTTCAACTGATTTTATTATACAGCCTTCCAATTTTGTCTTTTCCTCTATTGCCAATGGGATTTTCTTATTACAGTGGTTAATTACTTTCTTTTTTTGCAATCTATATTATGTGCAGTCAACTGAAAAAGTCCTCATTTTAGAATATATGGATGGAGTACGACTAAATGATTCTGAATCACTGGAAGCACTGGGTGTTGACAAACAAAAACTTGTTGAGGAAATTACGCGAGCATATGCGCACCAAATTTATGTTGATGGTTTCTTCAATGGTGACCCTCACCCTGGTACACCTTTTCTCTTTAAATTCTCTATTTGTGTGTGTGTGTGTGTGTGTGTGTGTGTCTCATGTGTGTCACAGTCTGATTTCGTCGTGGTTACTCTATTAAGGCATGTCTGATTCTGTCTATCTGACTTACATTCTGTTGTGGATCTTCTACTGATTTTACTGTAGGAAATTTTCTTGTGAGCAAGGCTTCTCCGCATCGTCCAATTTTGCTAGATTTTGGGCTCACAAAGAGGCTATCATCTTCTATGAAACAGGCTTTAGCAAAGATGTTTCTAGCAACTGCTGAGGTTTGTACACATTTCCTTACACTAACTGACACTTAAAAATGTCATAGAGGTTCAGCAAGGACAAAACCAATGAATTCTGTAGTTGGCTTTAATTTGCCGTTCTTAGCTGAGACTCCAGTTTTTTGCAGTGACCTACCCTTGTAATTCATCGCAAAGAGGATTCTTGTATAATGTTTGGATCCAAATTATGTCCAAAATCATAAGCTTATCAGCCTGATACATGTATATAAGTCCACCATTTCCTTATTTTTCCAAGGCTTTATCTCACATGTGAACTTAACAAACTCTCCATTTCACAAGTGCGCATCTATACGAGTCCCAAATCTCCTTGATAGAAACCACCCTGTGAATAAGCCAGACAATGGCGTACCTAATAACCAGCGCCAGACACATCTCACCATGCTTTGTCTTTGTGCTTTAATGAATCACCTACGGCCCTGCTAAGGTTTCTTCTTTCTGCCTCCAAGCCCATTACCAATTACTAGGAACCTGCGTGTTATCCCTACCCGAAGGCACCTCTCTTTTATCTGTTTTCTCGGAAAGTGCTTGTGATCCTGCCAACTTTCACTCTAATACCAATTATTAGGGATCTAGTTTTGGATTTTGTGACAAAGAGAAGCCCAGACCACATGTTCGAGCCAATTTTTAGCCAAGTGCTTAAGCCAATTGGTCTTGGGTCCACACATGTATATAAGCTCACTCTTTGCTTTCTTGGTCTTTCAGCATGGGATTTTCTCTCACATGTGAACCTAACAATATCTATGGGCTCGTTCCACAATTTCTGGCTGAGTCAAATGAGTTCCACATTGTCCTGTCTATGATTCTGTCATTGTTTTGGATATGCTGAATCTTTTGGTTAAAGTTCTTGGATTTCTATTTTCACTCCAGAAGTCCTACATTCTGCTTCTTGCAGGGAGATCATGTGGCACTTTTATCTTCCTTTGAAGAAATGGGACTTAAGCTGCGCTTGGACATTCCTGACCAAGTGATGGAAATAGCAAATGTATTCTTTCGTACTTCAACCCCGGCAAATGAAGCTCAGGTAAGCAGGCCCGTCCTGTATTTTAAATGTGATTCTTTCTTCTATGTGTAGAGCTGATTCCACTATTTTGTGAAGCAAAACATGAAAGCTTTTGCTGAGCAAAGGAATAGAAACCTGAAGGTCCTTCAAGAGAAGACGAAGCTCAATGAAAAAGAAGTAAAACGTTTTAATCCTGTAAGTTCAAATAAGTCCTCAAGTATGATGTTATCAACCAATTAGCAGACCTTTACCTTTTCTTCTTTGCCTAGAATACTTAAAAAAATTTTCTTCAGGTTGATGCTTTTCCAGGTGATATCATTATATTCAGCAGAGTCATTAATCTTCTCAGAGGTATTCAATAAATCTATGAATATGCGTTCTTCATTTTGGTTTATAGTTTTCCATGAATTTGACAATTGACATGGATTGCAGGTCTTTCATCAACAATGGATGTCCGCATAGTTTATGTGGATGTCATGAGACCCTTTGCTGAATCTATTTTACAATGGTAAGCCTTCTTTTATAATTTCCTATAGTGGGGGGTGCTCTGCCTCAACTACTCTTGCAAAACTTCTCTCAGTAACATGAACAGAGGGCCGACATTTAATGCAAACTGGATCCATGACACTCCTGTCTTGTCTAATGTTGAAGACAAGCTGAGGAGGCTCTTAATTGAGCTTGGGAATGCTGATAAAGTACTCGGGATCCAGGTACACTCCACTGTTTCACGACATGTATGAGAGCTAGTATTATCAATGTTTGTTTGATTATTAAAAGGACATAATAGGCTAACAATTTGGCTTTGCAAACAACATATCAATATTTTTGTTCTTATTCCAATAGTTTGGGTCTTTCCATGTTTAAGAGTTGATGGGAGAGAGAAGAAAAAATGCATCTTCCTCTATTTATTCTGAAATTGACTCTTTGAAAGTTCTGAAAATTTTCTATTATGTTCATTAGTTGATTGCATCTTTTGCTTAGCTGATTTTGTATGGGTTTTGCGTGCTGAAGATAAAAGAAAACTTTAAGCAAAGGAAAATGCACCAAAAGGTAGTTTTCTAGATTTGATGCATTATGTCCTTGCTCAAATGGTATTACAATCGAGTGCCATTTGGATTTCTAATCTCTTGTGACTTTCAAAATGCATTCTCAAAAATATTGCACTCGTTTTTGGAGAAATAAGTCTACGCTAGTGATTTCCTGAAAAGTTATGTTGTTCAGTTAACAAGTCACGAAACTCTTCTTGATACTTTTTTCTCTATGTTGAGGGGTATAACTCTTGTTTGTTATTTTCATTAGAAAAGCTATTTGGCTTTTTCTATATTTGAATTTATGTGGCTTCTTTGACAAATCTCATCATTTTCCCCTGAATTTCTTAGGTGTGTGCGTATAAGGACGGAAAAGTAATTATTGACACTGCTGCTGGTGTGCTTGGAAGATATGATCCTAGACCAGTTCAGCCTGATAGTTTATTCCCTGTTTTTTCGGTGTCGAAAGGAGTTACGGCAGGAATGGTTCATTGGCTGGTTGATAAAGGGTATGCAAAAAGTTATTGCTTCCCTTTGTTTTATGTTAGCATCAGCTCACAGATTTTGGTAATAGGTGCTGTTGAAGTTCTGTCATCTAGTATCTCTGTTGAATCATCACATCATACCTTAATTTTATCTAGTGGGTCTGATAATGACTTAGTTGTAGGAAATATTAGAGACTGAATAAATTATGTGTACTGAAGAATGATTAGTTTTAGGGAAGGATAGAGTGAGCCAGTAACTAATTACATTAAGTTAGAAGACTAACCATTTCTTAACTTGAACAAATAGTTTTGTCATGTAATATGTGAAGATTATTTTGTCTTGGTTTCCTAGGTCCATTACTCTATAACATTTGATTATTGAAAATTAGTCACTCTGTTTAGAACCAGTTTGTCTTTATATAGTGGATATATATTCTGAAAATGTTTTGGTAAGACCACCTTGGAAGATGTGTGAACACAAAAATGTATTTGGAACAGTGAGTTGCGAGGATTGAGTTTGGTAAAACATTCTTGGTTTACTTGTTTTCAAATGTAAAATAACGAGTGTTTCCAGAAATAAGGTGTAGGGTTTGACAAATTGGCTGCATGCTTTGAAAAAGGGTGCAGGCTTGGGCAATAGGATCATATTTTGATATATTTCACAAAAAAAAAAGGAGCAAAAGAAACAAGTTCGAGGCCTGAAAATGAGAAAATGACTTTGGAAAATGAAACCAACCATAGCATTTATATCTCTTGTTGCATATTCAGTGGTCAGCATGCTGACATTTTTGGTACTAGGTACTAGGATTTACCAATCTTGATTTATGCACCAATATTGCTGGTTCATGCTGAATGCTCCTCTTGTTAACAAGCGCATTCTATTGCCCCATCCAAAATAGACTCTTTCACTTATTTTATTTGGAAAATATAAATTGCTTATGACATAGAACCTGTGTTGTCATTACGTTTCAATTAGTATTATCATCAAAATGTTTAGAAGTAGGTTATATCATCTAAAGCTGACTGGATTACATGGATCAAGTTGCTTTCACACTCCACTTAGAATTCTACTTCGGGCCTTATAAGTCTTGGTTGAGAATGGAGATTTTATGTTAACAATCTGAATTTCATGTATCAGGAGGCTGAAGCTTGAGGACAAAGTTGAAAATATTTGGCCAGAATTTGGATCCAATGGAAAAGATCAAATTAAGGTAATATTTAGGGTGCCCAAGTCCGACAGAAAATTTCATGCTGCTGTATAAATACTTTATCTTTTATAACAAAACCTGTAGTTCTTTGGAAATAAACAAACCAGAAAGGAGATGATTACAAAAATCTGCTGCTATTGAAGTACTTAAACAGACAAGAAGATAAGATGTAACTTGCATTTTCGTAAGTCTAGAGAGTGTATTAGAGTCAAGTAGACAATCTAAATTTCCCCAACTTTATTCAGTTAGAATTCCTAGCTTTAACTATTTTATTAAGTATGTTTAAACATTTTTTGTTCATGCATTCTGCTCTAGGTTCATCATGTGCTTAATCACACATCTGGTTTGCACAATGCCATGGGCAGTCTTACTCGTGAAAACCCTTTGCTTATGACTGATTGGGATGAATGCTTAAATTGCATTGCAAAGATGGAGCCAGAGACTGAACCTGGCAGTGTGCAACTGTACCATTATTTGTCTTTTGGCTGGTTATGTGGCGGTATTATTGAGGTATAAAAGATATTACTCTTTCATAACGACATAAATTGTTTATTTTGCAGCTTTCACAGTTGAGATTTATCTATTTATTTAAACCGAAAGTTATTTTCTGATATATCTGGCTATAGTCGGCGTTTGCCATATGTTTCATATTTACTATCCCGATGGCATGCCATGTTTCTTTCTTTCTTCTTTGTTCCTTTTCCTTTCTTCTTTTTCTAGTAACTTGTTTGGTTATGGTATCAAGGGGAAAAATTAAGGAAAGTTCCAATAACTATTCCATGCTTCAAGGTGCTCCTTTTATACAAAAATTCTTGTCATTCACCCCTCATGCAAGGGTGAAATAGGTGAAGTCTTAGAAGATTTCTGAAACAATTTGCTAGAAAAGTATGATTTGCTCTCTTTCTGAAAGAATGTTTTCCTTTATGTCTGTTCAAAATTCCTCCTTTCTTTAAAAAGAAGAAAACAAAGAAAATAATATTCTGGAAATGGGGAGCCTGCAAGACAAGGATGAATATGCCAATTTGCATTACAAGTAAGATTTCTAGGATGTGGCTTTGTTTTTAGCCACTAAGTTGTGCTATTTGTTTTGAGGAACCTTTTTGGACGGAGTTCTAGTTCTCCTACTTACCCTTCCTTCTCTCTTCCTACAATGAGGAAGAATATTTTGCTTACTCTGGACGGCTAGGAAGCCCAAAGATCTGGCATAATTGAATCACCATTCATGTTGTGAGCTTCATTACTATTCTCATCATTTTTCATTCTACAGCATGCATCGAGGAAGAAGTTTCAGGAGATTCTTGAAGAAGCATTCATTCGCCCTCTTAATATAGATGGCGAGCTATACATCGGAATTCCCCCAGGCATGTTTTGGCTCTTCTTAATTAGATTTCCTGCACAAAAACATTTCTACTCATGATCTCATTCGTTATGGTTTATTGACTTAATTCCAGTATAAAAGCAAATTTTTTTCCCATAAAACGTAAAATGAAAAAAGAAGCATCATTCCCTCAACTGCTGTTTATTTCTCGTAGGAGTGGAATCTCGACTTGCGACACTCACATCTGACATGGATGACATCAAGAAACTCTCCGAGCTCACCAAACGCCCAGGCCTACCGTCCAGCTTCCAATTCCAACTGCAAGACGTTTCTCAGATGGCATCCACTCTTCCCACCCTTTTCAACACACTGTATGCCCGTCGTTCCATCATACCTGCTGCTAATGCACACTGCTCAGCTCGTGCTCTTGCACGTTACTATGCAGCTCTCGTGGATCAAGGTGCCATTCCACCACCTCATTCTTCTCCCACCCAACCCCAATTGGGCACTCATCCGCACATTCCCAAGTTCCCATCTCAAAAACCCACAAAGGAACGAAAAGGTTCCCGCAGAATTGTTAGTGGCAAGAACTATATCAGAGTTCCCTGCGAAGACAGTAACTTAAGCAGCGCCAGCTCTGCAGCTAAAGGTGGATTTAGTAACGAACAGGACAATGTGAAACTTTTCTCCAACAGCAGAATTCATGATGCGTTCTTGGGAGTTGGTGAATACGAGAACTTGACACTTCCAGGTGAGCAATTTGGGCTTGGTTTTAAGAGATCTTATTCAGAGGATGGTAAGTTGATTGGATTTGGGCATTCGGGCATGGGCGGATCGACTGGCTATTGTGACATAAACCACAGATTTGCAATTGCTGTGACTCTTAACAAAATGAACTTTGGCGGTGTGACTGCAAAAGTGATGCAGTTAGTCTGCTCAGAACTGAATATTCCATTGCCAGCAGATTTTTACAGGTTTACAGAGAGGATAACTGATAATGAGTCAAATACAGGAGCGCCTTTGATCAATTGATATACAAACCCTTAATTTTTATCTTTTTTTCCTCTTCTTTTGGACAATACCATTTAGCATTGGTGGGCATATGTTGGTACCTCACAAGAAAACAAGATAATGCTTTAAATAGTAGTTGTCGAATTGTTTGTATATTTAAGCAATACTGGAAAACAGTATTCGTATTTATGTGTTATATTTTCTTTTTTCCATTTATCAGTGCATTTCTCAAGATCTATAAATCGTTTCAGTCTTTCAGACTTGTATTGTCAAATCAAATTAATGGACATTAACATGAACATATTTTTTTGCACCATAAATTGGATTAAGACGAATTATATGTATTTATGTCATTCTCCTCAATTTTTTGACATAGCATTAATTTTGAATAGCATTTGATATTTATATAAATTCCCACATAAGTAATAACAAAATATTAAGATAAAATGATAATTAGGGGTATAAAATATGTGGGTTGTATGATTATTATATAGTTGAGTTGTGAGGATTAAAAAAGAAAAGAAGAAAAATAAGTGAAGGAATTACGGATACATCATACAAAAATATATTCAAAAAGAGTTATATGTTTTATTAATAGTATAAATATTGAAACAAATTATCAACTTGAGATAAATTTATTATAGCATCAAAATAAAAAAGATCAAGAGCGTAATAGCATGGCTTTCTCTTTCAAAAATATCAGACCCAAACATGAATAAAAACAAAATACAACCGGACAAAAAGTGAGCTGAGAACAAAATATATTTAATCCCAATTCCACTCAAAGTCTCAAACAAGGACCAAGTAAGCCTAGATAATATCAGTCCCAATTCCACTCAACCTGGGATTGATTAACGCCTATAAATAGGCAACATGGACCAACAAATTATTGTGTCAAAAATTTCCCCGGCAGCCCAAACCCGCCATCTTCTTTCAGTTCTCTTTTACGTCTTTCTTGAATACAAGAAAAAATGGAGATAGACTCATATATCATTCCTCAAACCACTGAGAATTTTGAATCACTATGTATCCAAATCCCATCATTCGAATTCATACTATTCATCCAGCCCAAAAATATCGATGATGAAATCCAAGGGGTACTTGATGTTTCCATCAATGGAATACTCAAGATTACAGAATATGCAGAAACAGCTTGTTCTTCCATTACTGGCGTCAAGAAAACTGCATGTTCTACGTTTCCACGAACAGCCAAACCTCTGGAATGGTACAGACAAAATCCTCCGCCTGGATTCAAGCCACTTCCAATCTCTAACAAGGATCATAAAATTCAACCATTGAGTGGATACTCGTCGGATGATAGAAAGATTCTTACATTGACATGGACGTGAAAGACCCTTTACTCTGTCCGGACACTGCCAACGATATTTTCCATAACTTATTCATGGATGAGCCACAGAAAAGACCTGCAACAACTTACATGGAAAAGGTACAAAAACAAATAATTCCTCCAACTCGCGCATCTTGCATTGATTGGCTCGTCGGTGCTGCTCAGAAACTAAACCTCGTTCCAAATACATTACATTTGGCGGTCAGTTGTATGGACCGTTATTTATCAGGAAACGAAGTCGATCATAAAATGTTGCGATTGCTTGGCTTAACTTGCATGATAATAGCCTCCAAATATGAAGAAATCAGGCAGCCTCACTTTGATTTTGATGCTTACACTTGCATTAGTAAGAGCATGTTCTCTCGCAAGGACTTCATCCAAATGGAACGATCAGTTTTGAGTTATTTGAATTATGAGGTGACGGCCCCAACGACTTGGAGCTACATAGAGAGATTTGTGCGGGCTGCACAAGCTGGAAAAGAGTCTTCTGCAGTTCATGGTTTGGAATGCATGGCTAGCTATATCGCGGAGCTTTCTCTTTTATCATACAGCATGCTTGAATTCTTACCATCTACAATTGCTGCTTCATCAGTTTTCTTGGCTCTCTATATTCTTGAACCTTCAAAGAAGCCCTGGAATGCGACTTTAGAGCACTACACACGCCATGAGCCCTCTGATCTACGTGATTGCGTGTTGGCATTAAATGGATTTTGTCGTAAGATCAGCTCCAGGTCTAATATGGCCACAATCATATTGAAATATGGCCAGAAGAAGTATGAATGTGTAGCATTGAAGAACTTCCCTTCATCAATACCTCCAGAAATTTTCCAGAACTTATGGGTCTAAATATTCGTCCGATAGGAATTTTAATTTCTCTCTCTCTCTTTTTTTTTTATCATATTTTTCAATTCATTTTTATTTTGGATCATTGTTCTTCATTTTTTGGATAAAAAATGAAGATATGTTTAGAGTTGTACTGTAGAAATTTTGTTAAAAAAAAAAAAGGAAAGTAGATTGAAAAGAATCATTTTAATCTAGTATTTTTAAATAGTATTATTTCATGTATTGTGCGCCCCATTATTTCTTTCAGGTTTTATCAATCAAATTATTGTGGAATTATTATTAATTTTTGTGTTGGATCCTTTGTTGAAACTATGGAGCAAAGTTAATGAAATAATTTCAAATATTTCCAATGGCTTCTTATTAACAGCGACACCTCAACGAAATTCTAGTCAGAAAATATTCATCAATCATCTTAAGCCCTTTGACTTCAAAATTCAAGTCATTTTCCTCTCCCATTATGATGGTATAGCACCTTCAAGAGAATCCAGCCGGGTCGGAGCATTCTTGAGCAACCTGTCAATAAAATAAGAGCGTTTCTATCAGTAGTTAATACTACAATCAACAGCTGAAAACCCAACTTAAATAAAAAAGAGTTTAACGGAAGTAGCCTATTGCATTCTGTTCCCCTTATTGTTCTCTTGTTGCGCAGTTCTTCTTCCTGTTCTGTTTTTCATTGGTTTTGTGTTTCCAAATTTGAGGGCTACAATTGGTTTTCAAACAGCATTATTTACATTATTATTTACTTTATTATATTATTATAGGATGGATGATTTATTTGCGGTCATACTAGCGTGAACAACATATGATAAATATTTATCTCCATGTAATGGTTGAAAGAAATACATTTGGATAAATGTAATGTTCTTGAAATTTTAAAGTTTAACTTAATATATTGATTTCTAGGTATATAATTCTGTCAATGCAAATATGGGTTGATATAAATGTCTATTAATCAACATAACAATTGATATATTTTTATATGATTGTAATGATTGAATAATGTGTACAACATTAAATACATATACAGTTATAGAATAGAAGTATACTAATGTATATTTTCAATAGTGATAATAAATATAATGAATTTCACTTTTAGATCAAAATTCGAAAAAGTAAAGAGTACTTTTATTATTTTGAATTGAATGTAATTAAATGAACATATTAGATGCATGCTTCTTGAAGAAAATTGGGATGGATAGTTTGATTCGTGTGATGAAGCTGAAGCTTTTACAATAATATCTCAAGAACTTAGAAGATTTACACGACATGTCTATTACATTAAGAGGATGTTTGGCTAAACTTATTTTAAATATCTTATAAGCTCCTATATCTGATCAGATGTTTTTGGAACTTATAAGATGTTAGATCTTATTTTGAAAATAAGTTGTTAAAGTGTTTGGATAAAATAAGATTTTGGAGCTTATAAGATGTTAATAATGACAAATTTGTAATTAAAATGGTTAAAAATGAAGGAGTTTGTTAATATCTTTAAAATAAGTTAGGGTTTCCTTACTTTTTTTAAAAGAGTTTATAAGTTACTAACATCTTATTTTAGGATCTTATAAACCCCCCCTCCCCCCCTTTTTTTTAAATTACCAAACACTTTTTATCAACTTATAAGTTTTTAAACATTTTATAAGATGTTTTGAGGTGCTTATAAGCCCACCCAAACACCATCTAAATAAAGGTATGTTTGAATGTGAATTATAAGATGATTGTATTGAGCTAGCGGCGAGATACATATCATACATATATATCATATTATTTAATATGGTCCATATAAAATAGTTTATATAATATAACTTGTATTAAAATCCATGACTACCCAGTATGTAAGAAAAAAATACACATGCAACACAATCAGTTAGAAGCGAAACAATGTCCAACCTTTTGTCTCATTGAGATTGTTGGCTAAGTGTTGGAATTCAGACAACATAAATATGATGGTAAAATTATTTATAATTAATATTTCACGACTATAAGGACTAAGACACACTCCGCGTTTTGAAGCAATGGTTTTCCTTAATGCGATTGACTTATTAATTATTCAACTAATTTTCAGTATAACAATTAATATATTTAATCATTTTCTCCACTAGACTAATTAAGTTATTTTAAAAAGTATAGCAAACTGATTAAATTTATCAATTTTTCATTGGCTACAAAATGATCTTTTTGGTGAATTTATTATATTGTTCATTTTTTTTCATAAAGATAAGAAAGAAATTCAATTTTCTCATCTATTTACTATGAAGCAAACAATCAAATTATTTGTATATTTACTCTAGAGGAGGGAATTTACTAGCGCCCATGGACTCAACCCAGTTCATATAGTTTTCTGTTGAGTCGGGCCGTAGAAAGTTTAGATATGGGTACTGCAGGTCGAGTTTAGTTGAGTATTATTAAGTTTGGGCTTAAATGGGCTTAAGTGAATCTAACATGGGTTAGTTCAAAAAATTTAACTAAAATTTAATAAATTTAAAAGAATTAATTTTGAATTAGTAATGAAAAAATTATATTATTTTTACTTTTTACTTTTATCAAAATCTCATACTTTTGAATTATTAATGATTTTAAAATAATATATATCTTACGCTTGGAACATATTAATAAATTAACTGTCTAAAATTCTTTTAACATATAAATTTTAGTGTATAAATAATATCTTGAAGTCTTACAAATAATTGTTAGGTCTATTGATTCAAAAAAATTTTGTTCCTTAACTAGTATTGCATGCCAAATTGGCAATAGTAAAATTGGCATGCAATATAATTTATTTTTTAAAAATTAATCTACATTCATGAATAAAAATTTGATATACACATAGTAATGTATTGATCACGCAATTTTTCTTGTTAAACTATCAAGCTTGTTATGAAATAACTACTATTCACAATTAGTTTTTAATTCAATTAAATATTGCAATATATATATATATAAACATATAATTTAATAAATTATCTCGTTATATTGTAAAATATATATAGAATAGGGTGC
The DNA here is from genome assembly GCA_014898725.1 of Jacaranda copaia. Classification (NCBI taxonomy): domain Eukaryota; kingdom Viridiplantae; phylum Streptophyta; class Magnoliopsida; order Lamiales; family Bignoniaceae; genus Jacaranda; species Jacaranda copaia. The sequence continues at coordinate 1,145,182 of JACGDI010005832.1, forward strand.
AAAAAGATTATTATTGTTGTTTTTTAAAATAATTTTTTAAATAATTGAAACAAACTACTTTTTTTTTTTTATTTAGTGTTGGACCCATTTTATATTGAACCCAACTCATAGCCTAACCCACTTGTCTTAATAATATTGAAGCTTAATTAATAATATTTTCCTTTTATCTCAATTTTTTTTTTATTGGTGTTGAACCCAATCCATTTTAAACCAACCCATATAAGTACAAGCCAAAGCCAATCAATGCAACCAACTTATTCGTCACTCATTATATTCCTTCTTCTACCTGGAAGTGCAGTATCTCTCAAGGAGGTTTCTTTTTCTTTTTTTCTTTTTCCCTATTGGTTAGGGCTGTTCCTTCACCACCCTCAGTGACTAGAACGGTTTATGACTAATCTTACTGTTATGCTCACCTAGCTAAAGCTTAAATCTGACTCTACTTAAACTTTTTTTGGTTTGCCTCCAATGCCACTTATTCATCTGTTGCTGAGTAATTTTTGAATCTCAAACAAAACTCCTAAAGGATAATTTTGTACATTCAATTTTCTCTTTTTGGCAATCATTCTCTCTAATTAGTGCTCAAAGAAAAAAATGTGAATCTTCAATAACATCAAAAAAAATACACAAAAGAAAAATCAATTCAATCAATTTAATACCATTAAAGCTTAATGTTCTGAGATACTAAGAACAAGGAATTGACAAGACAATGAAAGAGCTCCTCATTGGATACATAGTGTAATTATATGAGTTAATCGTTTATTTATTTTGACATGAAACTCTGATGGAGAGTAGCTAATTACCATTTTGAGATCCAAAGAGAAAGAAAATCACATCATAGCAAACAAACATTGGCGGCTGGATTAAAAAATGCAATTTGGTTTCTTTATTTTATTTTGTGTTTCGTCTCTTATTCTATTTTATGGAGATACGATTAAGTATATTTAATATTTTTTTGGTAAAGAATGAAGATATGTTTAGATTTGTACTGTAGAAAATTTGTTATAAAAAAAAGGAAAGTAGATTGAAAAGAATCATTTTAATCTAGTATTTTTAAATAGAATTATTTCATGTATTGTGCATCCCATTATTTCTTTCATGTTTTATCAATCAAATTATTATAGAATGTGATATTATTATTATTAAATTTTTTGTTGGATCCTTTGTTGAAACTATGGAGCAAAGTTAATGAAATAATTTCAAATATTTCCAATGGATTGTCATAAACAGCGACACCCCAATGAAATTCTTGTAACCTCCAACGAGTAAGGAAATATATATAAATCATCTTAATTCCTTTGACTTCAAAATTCAAGTCATTTTCCCTCTTCCATTCTGACTGGTTTAGCACTTTCAAGAGACAGCAGGGAAAACCCAGCCGGGTCGGAGCATTCTTGAGCGACCCGTCAATAAAACAAGAGAGAATTTGTATCAGTAATTAATTAATACTCCCAATCAAAAGCTGAAAACCCAACTCAAAGAAGAGTTAAAGAAAGTAGCCCATTGCATTCTGTTCCCCTTATTGTAATTAATTATTTGTTCTCTTCTGTTGCAGTTCTTCCTGTTCTAGTTTTCGTTGATTTTGTATTTCCAAATTTGATGGCTACAATTGGTTTTCAAATAGCATCCTTACATTATTGTTTATTGTATTATATTATTTTAGGATTGGATGACATACGATCCTGCTAGAGCGAACAGCATATGACAAATATTTATCTCATTACAATGACTGAAAAAAATACCTTTGGATAAATGTAATGTACTAGAAATGTTAAATTTTAACTGAATGTATTGATTTCTTGATTTATATTTTTTGTCAATGTAAATATAGATATGTACAACAGATACAATCATAGAAGTACACTGATATTTATTGTTGACAACAATAATAAATATAATGGATTTCGCCTTCGATACAACAGATTAAAATTTGAAAAAGTAAAGAGTGATTCTATTATTTTGAACTGAATGTGAATTAAATGAAAATATTAGACGCTACTTGAAGAAAATTGAAATGAATAGTTTGATTCGTGCGATGGAGTCAGAGCTCTCATAATGATTCCTCATGAATTTTGAAGATTTATATTATATGCCTATTGCATTAAATATAGGTCTATTTGGACAGACAAATATATGAATAATTTATTGAGTTTGCTGCAAGACACATTACATACGTATATATGATATTATTTGATATGGCCCATATCAAATAATTTATATAATATAACTTGTATTAAAATCCATAAATACCCGGTATAGAAGAAAACGTACCCATGTAACGCAATTAGTCAGAAGCAAAACAATGTCCAACCTTTTGTCTGTTTGAGTAGACAAATTTAATCGAATCTAGTAAAAATAGATGAAGAGATTGTTGTCTAAGTGTAGGAATTTCGACAAAATAAATATGATGGTTAAATTGTTTATAATTAATATTTCATAACTATAAGAATTAAAATACATTCAGCGTTTTGAAACAATGGTTTTCCTTAATACGATTATAACAATAAG